>CM053028.1:226129701-226349102 GCA_028564925.1 Lithobates sylvaticus
TCTTCCCTTTTTGAATATTGCTTCCCCGTGGGGATGTAGAGTAAGCGATACCGGCAGATCTGCTGGAGACCTGTATTTAACCACTTAAGGCCCGGACCATTTGGCTGCCCAAAGACCAGAGCACTTTTTGCGATTCGGCACTGCGTCGCTTTAACTGACAATTCGCGCGGTTGTGCGACGTGGCTCCCAAACAACATTGATGTCCTTTTTTTCCCACAAATAGAGCTTTCTTTTGGTGGTATTTGATCACCTCTGTGGTTTTTATTTTTTGCACTATAAACAAAAAAATTACGACAATTTTGAAAATAACACATTCTTTTTGACTTTTTGCTATAATACATATCCCCAAAAAATATATAAAAAAAATATATTTTTCCTCAGTTGAGGCCGATACGTATTATTTAACATATTTTTTGTAAAAAAAAATCGCAATAAGAGTTTATTGATTGGTTTTCAAAAAAGTTATAGCGTCTACAAAATAGGGGATCGTTTTATGGCATTTTTATTAATATTTTTTTTTTACTAGTAATGGCGGCGATCAGTGATTTTTATTGTGACTGTGACACAATGGCGGACATGGCAGACAGATCGGACACTTTTGGCGCAATTTTGTGACCATTCACATTTATACAGGGGTCAGCGCAATTAAAAATGCATTGATTACTCTGTAAATGTGACTGGCAATTAAGGGGTTAACAATTAGGTGGAGCTGTAGGGGTTAAGTGTGTCCTAGGGAGTGATTCTAACTGTGGGGGGAGGGGCTATGTGTGACATGACACTGATCACCGCTCCCGATTACAGGGAGCTGTGATCAGTGTCAGTGTCACTAAGCAGAACAGGGAAATGCTTGTTTACATCAGCATTTCCCCGTTCTTCCTCTCTGTGAGATGATCGCGGGTATCCCCACGGACATCGAGTCCACAGGACCCGCGATCACACTCACGGAGGTCGCAGCACGCGCCTGCAAACTGCTTCTTAAAGGGCAACGTTCATGTACGTTAATCTGCCTGGACGTGCCCTTCTGCCGACGTATATCAGCGTGAGACGGTCGGCAAGCGGTTAGGCTTTAGGGATGGGCCCGGTGCTCGATGCGAACCCACGTTCGCATCGAGCACCGGGCGTTCGCTCGCTCGGCGAGCCCAGAACTATTTTGGCCGCTCGCATCACGTTCGTGTGATGCGAGCGGCCCCGCAATGCATTGCGGCCGGCGCGGCCGACGCAGTGCATTGCTGGCTGATGATTGGCCAAGCATGCACTGTGACCCCGCATGCTTGGCCATCACAGCCCCGGAAACTCGAAGAGCCATAATTGGCTACAGGCAGGACGCCTGTAGCCAATTACAGCTCAGGGCTGTAGTACACACGCCCCCCCCTATAAAACGCCGCCACGCCGTCTGCGCCGGTCACATGCTGTTCCGGCGCAGATTGAGCAGGCTGTTTCTGTGACACTCTGCTCAGCATTTAGATAGTTTAGAGAGATTCACTTGCAGAGATTGAGTTAGATAGATTCAGTTACAAAGATTGATTGACAAAGAGGGGCTTGTAGTGTGCTCGTGGCAGGCAGGCAGAGCTCCTATATTTTGTTACCAGAAGCACCTATAGGACTTGTAGTGTGTTCGTGGCAGGCAGGCAGAGCACCTATATTTTGTTACCAGAAGCACCTATAGGACTTGTAGTGTGTCCGTGGCAGGCAGGCAGAGCTCCTATATTTTGTTACCAGAAGCACCTATAGGACTTGTAGTGTGTTCGTGGCAGGCAGGCAGAGCTCCTATATTTTGTTACCAGAAGGACCTATAGGACTTGTAGTGTGTTAGTCCCATCACACACACAGAGCTATATTTTGTTCCCAGAAGCACCTATAGGACTTGAAGTGTGTTCGTCCCATCACACACACAGAGCTATATTTTGTTCCCAGAAGCACCTATAGGACTTGAAGTGTGTTAGTCCCATCACACACACAGAGCTATATTTTGTTCCCAGAAGCACCTATAGGACTTGAAGTGTGTTAGTCCCATCACACACAGAGAGCTATATTTTGTTCCCAGAAGCACCTATAGGACTTGAAGTGTGTTAGTCCCATACACACACAGAGCTATATTTTCTTCCCAGAAGCACCTATAGGACTTGAAGTGTGTTAGTCCCATCACACACACAGAGCTATATTTTGTTCCCAGAAGCACCTATAGGACTTTGAAGTGTGTTAGTCCCATCACACACACAGAGCTATATTTTGTTCCCAGAAGCACCTATAGGACTTGAAGTGTGTTAGTCCCATCACACACACAGAGCTATATTTTCTTCCCAGAAGCACCTATAGGACTTGAAGTGTGTTAGTCCCCACACACACACAGAGCTATATTTTGTTCCCAGAAGCACCTATAGGACTTGAAGTGTGTTAGTCCCATCACACACACAGAGCTATATTTTGTTCCCAGAAGCACCTATAGGACTTGAAGTGTGTTAGTCCCCACACACACAGAGCTATATTTTGTTCCCAGAAGCACCTATAGGACTTGAAGTGTGTTAGTCCCATTACACACACAGAGCTATATTTTGTTCCCAGAAGCACCTATAGGACTTGAAGTGTGTTAGTCCCATTACACACACAGAGCTATATTTTGTTCCCAGAAGCACCTATAGGACTTGAAGTGTGTTAGTCCCATTACACACACAGAGCTATATTTTTCTTCCCAGAAGCACCTATAGGACTTGAAGTGTGTTAGTCCCATCACACACACAGAGCTATATTTTGTTCCCAGAAGCACCTATAGGACTTGAAGTGTGTTAGTCCCATCACACACACACAGAGCTATATTTTCTTCCCAGAAGCACCTATAGGACTTGAAGTGTGTTAGTCCCATCACACACACAGAGCTATATTTTCTTCCCAGAAGCACCTATAGGACTTGAAGTGTGTTAGTCCCATTACACACACAGAGCTATATTTTGTTCCCAGAAGCACCTATAGGACTTGAAGTGTGTTAGTCCCATCACACACACAGAGCTATATTTTCTTCCCAGAAGCACCTATAGGACTTGAAGTGTGTTAGTCCCATCACACACACAGAGCTATATATTTTGTTCCCAGAAGCACCTATAGGACTTGAAGTGTGTTAGTCCCATTACACACACACACAGAGCTATATTTTGTTCCCAGAAGCACCTATAGGACTTGAAGTGTGTTAGTCCCACACACACACAGAGCTATATTTTCTTCCCAGAAGCACCTATAGGACTTGAAGTGTGTTAGTCCCATCACACACACAGAGCTATATTTTGTTCCCAGAAGCACCTATAGGACTTGAAGTGTGTTAGTCCCATCACACACACAGAGCTATATTTTGTTCCCAGAAGCACCTATAGGACTTGAAGTGTGTTAGTCCCATCACACACACAGAGCTATATTTTCTTCCCAGAAGCACCTATAGGACTTGAAGTGTGTTAGTCCCATCACACACACAGAGCTATATTTTGTTCCCAGAAGCACCTATAGGACTTGAAGTGTGTTAGTCCCATACACACACAGAGCTATATTTTTTTTCCCAGAAGCACCTATAGGACTTGAAGTGTGTTAGTCCCATCACACACACAGCTATATTTTGTTCCCAGAAGCACCTATAGGACTTGAAGTGTGTTAGTTCCCACACACAGAGCTATATTTTCTTCCCAGAAGCACCTATAGGACTTGAAGTGTGTTAGTCCCATCACACACACAGAGCTATATTATTTTCTTCCCAGAAGCACCTATAGGACTTGAAGTGTGTTAGTCCCATCCCACACACACACAGAGCTATATTTTGTTCCCAGAAGCACCTATAGGACTTGGAAGTGTGTTAGTCCCATTACACACACAGAGCTATATTTTCTTCCCAGAAGCACCTATAGGACTTGAAGTGTGTTAGTCCCATCACACACACAGAGCTATATTTTGTTCCCAGAAGCACCTATAGGACTTGAAGTGTGTTAGTCCCATCACACACACACAGAGCTATATTTTGTTCCCAGAAGCACCTATAGGACTTGAAGTGTGTTAGTCCCATCACACACACAGAGCTATATATTTTGTTCCCAGAAGCACCTATAGGACTTGAAGTGTGTTAGTCCCATCACACACACAGAGAGCTATATTTTGTTCCCAGAAGCACCTATAGGACTTGAAGTGTGTTAGTCCCACACACACACAGAGCTATATTTTGTTCCCAGAAGCACCTATAGGACTTGAAGTGTGTTAGTCCCATCACACACACAGAGCTATATTTTGTTCCCAGAAGCACCTATAGGACTTGAAGTGTGTTAGTCCCACACACACACACACAGAGCTATATTTTCTCCCAGAAGCACCTATAGGACTTGAAGTGTGTTAGTCCCCACACACACAGAGCTATATTTTCTTCCCAGAAGCACCTTAGGACTTGAAGTGTGTTAGTCCCATCACACACACAGAGCTATATTTTCTTCCCAGAAGCACCTATAGGACTTGAAGTGTGTTAGTCCCATCACACACACAGAGACATATTTTGTTCCCAGAAGCACCTATAGGACTTGAAGTGTGAGTCCCATCACACACACAGAGCTATTTTCTTCCCAGAAGCACCTATAGGACTTGAAGTGTGTTAGTCCCATCACACACACAGAGCTATATTTTCTTCCCAGAAGCACCTATAGGACTTGAAGTGTGTTAGTCCCATCACACACACAGAGCTATATTTTCTTCCCAGAAGCACACTATAGGACTTGAAGTGTGTTAGTCCCATACACACACAGAGCTATATTTTCTTCCCAGAAGCACCTATAGGACTTGAAGTGTGTTAGTCCCACACACACACAGAGCTATATTTTCTTCCCAGAAGCACCTATAGGACTTGAAGTGTGTTAGTCCCATCACACACAGAGCTCCTATATTTTCTTCCCAGAAGCACCCCATAGGACTTGAAGTGTGTGTTAGTGGCATCACACAGAGCTCCTATATTTTCTTCCCAGAAGCACCATAGGACTTGAAGTGTGTTAGTGGCATCACACACAGAGCTCCTATATTTTTTTGCAGAAGCACCCATAGGACTTCTAGTGTGTTAGTGGCATCACACAGAGCTCCTATATTTTCTTCCCAGCAGCACCCACAGGACTTCTAGTGTGTTAGTGGCATCACACAGAGCTCCTCTATTTTCTTTGCACAAGCACCCACAGGACTTCTAGTGTGTTATTTTTTTTTCCAGAAGCACCCATAGGACTTCTAGTGTGTTAGTGGCATCACACAGAGCTCCTATATTTTCTTTGCAAAGCACCCACAGGACTTCTAGTGTGTTAGTGGCATCACACAGAGCTCCTATATTTTCTTTGCAGAAGCACCCACAGGACTTCTAGTGTGTTAGTGGCATCACACACACAGAGCTCCTCTATTTTCTTTGCAGAAGCACCCATAGGACTTCTAGTGTGTTAGTGGCAGTGGCATCACACAGAGCTCCTATATTTCTTTGCAGAAGCACCCACAGGACTTCTAGTGTGTTAGTGGCATCACACAGAGCTCCTCTATTTTTTTGCAGCAGCACCCACAGGACTTCTAGTGTGTTAGTGGCCACACAGAGCTCCTCTATTTTCTTTGCAGAAGCACCCACAGGACTTCTAGTGTGTTAGTGGCATCACACAGAGCTCCTCTATTTTCTTTGCAGAAGCACCCACAGGACTTCTAGTGTGTTAGTGGCATCACACAGAGCTCCTCTATTTTCTTTGCAGAAGCACCCACAGGACTTCTAGTGTGTTAGTGGCATCACACAGAGCTCCTCTATTTTCTTTGCAGAAGCACCCACAGGACTTCTAGTGTGTTAGTGGCATCACACAGAGCTCCTCTTTTTTCTTCTCAGAAGCACCCACAGGACTTCTAGTGTGTTAGTGGCATCACACAGAGCTCCTCTATTTTCTTTGCAGAAGCACCCATAGGACTTCTAGTGTGTTAGTGGCATCACACAGAGCTCCTATATTTTTTTTGCAGAAGCACCCACAGGACTTCTAGTGTGTTAGTGGCATCACACAGAGCTCCTCTATTTTTCTTTGCAGAAGCACCCACAGGACTTCTAGTGTGTTAGTGGCATCACACAGAGCTCCTCTATTTTCTTTTCAGAAGCACCCACAGGACTTCTAGTGTGTTAGTGGCATCACACAGAGCTCCTCTATTTTCTTTGCAGAAGCACCCACAGGACTTCTAGTGTGTTAGTGGCATCACACAGAGCTCCTCTATTTTCTTTGCAGAAGCACCCACAGGACTTCTAGTGTGTTAGTGGCATCACACAGAGCTCCTATTTTCTTTGCAGAAGCACCCACAGGACTTCTAGTGTGTTAGTGGCATCACACAGAGCTCCTCTATTTTCTTTGCAGAAGCACCCACAGGACTTCTAGTGTGTTAGTGGCATCACACAGAGCTCCTCTATTTTCTTTGCATCAGCACCCACAGGACTTCTAGTGTGTTAGTGGCATCACACACACAGAGCTCCTCTATTTTGTTTGCAGCAGCACCCACAGGACTTCTAGTGTGTGTTAGTGGCATCACACAGAGCTCCTCTATTTTCTTTGCAGCAGCACCCACAGGACTTCTAGTGTGTTAGTGGCATCACACAGAGCTCCTCTATTTTCTTTGCAGAAGCACCCACAGGACTTCTAGTGTGTTAGTGGCATCACACAGAGCTCCTCTATTTTATTCTCAGCAGCACCCACAGGACTTCTAGTGTGTTAGTGGCATCACACAGAGCTCCTCTATTTTCTTTGCAGCAGCACCCACAGGACTTAGTGTGTTAGTGGCATCACACAGAGCTCCTATATTTTCTTTGCAGAAGCACCCACAGGACTTCTAGTGTGTTAGTGGCATCACACAGAGCTCCTCTATTTTCTTTGCAGCAGCACCCACAGGACTTCTAGTGTGTTAGTGGCATCACACAGAGCTCCTTTCTTTGCAGAAGCATCCATAGGACTTCTAGTGTGTTAGTGGCATCACACAGAGCTCCTATATTTTCTTCTCAGCAGCACCCACAGGACTACCGACTACAATGGCTGGAAGACCGCCAAGGGGAGGCAGAGCGTGCAGAGCCAAGAACACAGGGCAGGCAGGCTCTGTTCTAGTGGACGTGGCCGTGGACGTGGACGTGGTCGTGCATCGTCATCAGCACGTGGCCATGGGACACGCGCGTCTTTGTTTTCGGCAGCTGGACATGTGGAGCCGCATCATGCTGAAGGCTTGGTAGAATGGATGCCCAAGCCCTCCTCATCCTCCTCATCCTCTCTCACCCAGGCTCAGGGTACTGACAGAGCATCATCAGCCACCCCTTCCCTAGACCCACCATGTCCTCCTGAGGAGTCCCCCGAACTCTTTGAGCACAGTGTTGGGTACATGCTCCAGGAGGATGCCCAACGATTCGAAGGCTCGGATGACGATACCCAGCTTGAGGAATCTGGCAGTACAGTTCCACCAGCTGCAGCTTACTGCCAGGTTTGCTCTAGTGGTGAAGAGGGAGGGGATGATGAGGTCACTGACTCCACGTGGGTGCCTCAAGAGAGAGAGGATGAGGAGGAGGAGAGGAGGAGGAGGATGCGGCGTCACATGTCCAACGAGGCAGGATGCCCCCTGGAGGCCAGGTAGAGCCCAGCACAGCAACTGTACAACACCGCAGAGCTCCGCCTGTGCAGGGCGCTGCCTCTGCACGTTATCAGAAAAGTTCTTTGGTGTGGGCCTTTTTTGAGACGAGTGCAGCAGATCGCACCACTGCTATTTGCAATATTTGTCTCAAGCGTATCTCGCGTGGCAAAACATCAGCCGCTTGGGCACGACAAGCATGACCAGACATATGGCGACCTGCCATGCAGCTCGTTGGCAGGCACACATAAAAGACCCACACCAAAGAACTAAGCGGACCTCTCCTTGCTCCTCCTCAGCTGGGATCTCCATCCCCACTACACCTTCAGTCCTCTCTGAAAGCTGCTCTGAGAGGACTGAAGGTGTAGAATTCGGTGTGTCACAACCAAGTACTTGCAGTACACCGACGTCCGAATGCAGCAGGCAAATTTCCCTGCCCCAGCTGCTGGACCGTAGAAAGAAGTACACTCCCAGCCATCCACATGCCCAGCGGTTGAATGCTAGCCTTGCTAAATTGCTAGCACTTCAACTGCTGCCTTTTCAGTTGGTAGACTCGTTCCCCCTTCCGTGAGTTTGTCAATGTGCGGTTCCTCAGTGGCAGGTTCCCAAACGCCACTTTTTCTCGCGGAAGGCGATTCCGTCTCTCTACCGGCATGTGGAGGGCAATGTCCATGCCTCGCTGGACAGGGCGGTCAGCGGTAAGGTGCATATTACCGCTGACTCATGGTCCAGCAGGCATGGACAGGGACGGTACCTTTCTTTCACGGCCCATTGGGTCACTCTATTGGCAGCTGGGAGGGATGCAGGACAAGGTGCAGTAGTGTTGGAGGTTGTTCCGCCACCACGCCTCCAAAACGCGACTACTGCTACTGGTTGTGACACACCTCTCTCCTCCCCCCCCTCCTCTTCTTCTTCCTCCAGTGCTCTGTCCTTGGAACCAGCGGTGCTCCGTAGGCGTACAAGGGGCTACGCAAGTACGCAAGGCAAAAAGATGCCATGCCGTGCTTGCGCTGGTGTGTTTGGGGGACAGGAGCCACACTGGGCCAGAGGTTCTGGCAGCTCTGCAGGGGCAGGCCGAGAGGTGGTTGACGCCACGTCAGCTTAAGCCAGGAATGGTCGTTTCTGACAATGGCACCAACCTCCTCTCCGCCCTGCGACAGGGGCAGCTCACCCATGTGCCCTGCATGGCTCACGTCCTCCTCAACCTGGTGGTGCAGCGGTTCTTGGGCAGGTTCCCAGGCTTACAGGATGTCCTGAGGCAGGCCAGGAAAGTCTGTGTGCATTTCCGCCGATCTTATAATGCCAGTGCTCGGCTGACTGAGCTGCAAAAGGAGCTGAACCTGCCCAAGAACCGCCTAATATCTGACATGCCCACCAGGTGGAACTCAACGTTGGCCATGCTGCAGCGACTGCACACGCAGCAGAGGGCCATCAATGAGTACCTTTGCGACTACGGCACCAGGACAGGGTCAGGGGAGCTTGGTTTTTTTTCCCCACGTCAGTGGAGCATGATCAGGGATGCATGCACTGTCCTCTCACCATTTGAGGAGGCCACGAGGATGGTGAGCAGTGACAGTGCATGCATCAGTGACACTGTCCCTCTTGTCCACCTGTTGGAGCATACGCTGCGTGGGATAATGGACAGGGCACTTGAGGCAGAACAGAGGCAGGAAGAGGACTTCCTTGCCTCTCAAGGCCCCCTTTATCCGGACAGTGTTCCTTCTGTCCCACCCATCACACAGGAGAGGAGGAGGAGGAGGAGGAGGAGGAGGAGGAGGAGGATTGTGTGAGCATGGAGGTGGAGCCTGGCACTCAGCAGCAGCAGCAGCAGTCTTTTAGGGATGATGTACAGTCCCAACAAGCCAGTGGACTTGTACGTGGCTGGGAGGAGGTGGCTGGCGATCATGTCATCCTCAGTGACCCAGAAGACTCCGGACCGAATGCCTCAGCTAACCTACGCTGCATGGCCTCCCTGATCCTGCAAAGCCTGCGGAAGGATCCTCGTGTTCTTCTTCGGATCAAGGAGAGGGACCATTACTGGCTGGCCACTCTCCTTGATCCGCGGTACAAGGGTAAGGTTGCGGACCTTATCTTGCCGTCGCAGAGGGAGCAGAGGATGAGACATCTCAGGGAGGCCTTGCAGAAAGGTCTGTGCAACGCGTTCCCAGAAACTGGGAGGCTACAAACTCCTGGTCCTGGGCGACGAGTTGCTGAGGCTTCGGTCAGTGGCAGAAGGAGCGGTGGGGAAGGTGGACGTCTGACCGATGCGTTCAGACAATTTTTTAGTCCGCAGCCCCAAGGTATGATCGGTTCCAGCAACCATCGCCAGCGTCTGATATACATGGTGCAGGAATACCTTGGGGCAAGGTCAGACTTGGACACCTTTCCCACCGAAAATCCTCTGGCTTACTGGGTCCTGAGGATGGATCACTGGCCAGAGCTTGCACAGTATGCAATTGAGCTACTGGCCTGTCCTGCCTCCAGCGTTCTTTCCGAACGCACATTCAGTGCTGCTGGAGGATTTGTGACTGATCATAGGGTGCGCCTGTCCACCGCCTCGGTTGATCGACTGACATTCATCAAAATGAATCAGTCTTGGATCACCACCAGCTACCAGGCACCTGAGGCGGATATAACCGAATAATTTTTAATGTCACATCCCTTCAAGACTGCCTATGCTGATGCTGAGTGACTGTCCTCTTATGTTCACTGACTATCCTCTTCCTCCTCCTCAATGATCCATGCCACCACACCAGTGCCTAAGGCACAATTTTTCAGCCCCTGTTTAACAGGGGCGTGTACTTACATTTTTTTTAAAAAAAAATGCTTCGCAACACGTGTGACTGCTGTGCTCCAAGTACAGTCTCTGTGAGGGCCGTGTTGCAGTGTTGCAGTGTTGTGGCACCAGCACCAGTGCCTAAGGCACAATTTTTCAGCCCCTGTTTAACAGGGGCGTGTACTTACAAAGTTTTTTAAAAAAATGCTTCGCAACACGTGTGACTGCTGTGCTCCAAGTACAGTCTCTGTGAGGGCCGTGTTGCAGTTTTGTGGCACCAGCACCAGTGCCTAAGGCACAATTTTTCAGCCCCTGTTTAACAGGGGCGTGTACTTACAATTTTTTAAAAAAATGCTTCGCAACACGTGTGACTGCTGTGCTCCAAGTACAGTCTCTGTGAGGGCCGGGTTGCAGTGTTGTGGCACCAGCACCAGTGCCTAAGGCACAATTTTTTTTCAGCCCCTGTTTAACAGGGGCGTGTACTTACAATTTTTTAAAAAAAATGCTTCGCAACACGTGTGACTGCTGTGCTCCAAGTACAGTATCTGTGAGGGCCGGGTTGCAGTGTTGTGGCACCAGCACCAGTGCCTAAGGCACAATTTTTCAGCCCCTGTTTAACAGGGGCGTGTACTTACAATTTTTTTACAAAAAATGCTTCGCAACACGTGTGACTGCTGTGCTCCAAGTACAGTATCTGTGAGGGCCGGGTTGCAGTGTTGTGGCACCAGCACCAGTGCCTAAGGCACAATTTTTCAGCCCCTGTTTAACAGGGGCGTGTACTTACAATTTTTTTAAAAAAATGCTTCGCAACACGTGTGACTGCTGTGCTCCAAGTACAGTCTCTGTGAGGGGTTGCAGTGTTGTGGCACCAGCACCAGTGCCTAAGGCACAATTTTTCAGCCCCTGTTTAACAGGGGCGGGTAATTACAAATCTTGATCTAATAGTTCACAGCAGGGCCCATTCCTGCGCCCACCAAGAGTAACTATGAGGGCCTGCAGTCTTGTGGCAACACCCCCACCACCACCGCCAAAGGCCCAATTTTTCTGCCCTGTTCATCAGGTGCTTGCAATTACAAATCTTGATCTAATAACTCACAGCAGGGCCCATTCCTGCTGCCCACCAAGAGTAACTATGAGGGCCTACAGTCTTGTGGCAACACCGTCCACCACCACCGCCAAAGGCCCAATTTTTCTGCCCTGTTCATCAGGTGCTTGCAATTACAAATCTTGATCTAATAACTCACAGCAGGGCCCATTCCTGCCCCCACCAAGAGTAACTGTGAGAGCTTACAGTCTTGTGGCAAAACCGTCGTCCACCACCACCACCACCTGCCCCACCCCCAATTTTTCTGCCCTGTTCAACAGGTGCATGCAATTACAAATCTTGATCTATTAACTCACAGCAGGGCCCATTCCTGTGCCCACCAGTCTTGTGGCTACACCAACATCTAATAGGGCAAATTTCTGCAGAGTATATACGCCAGGCCCCTACTTTCAAACATCCAACTTACAAACGACTCCTACTTGCAAATGGAAAGAGAAAACAGGAAGTGAGAGGAAATCTACCCCTAGGAAGGGAAATTCTATCCTGTTAGATTTAATTTGGGAAAAAGGTATCTCCTCTCTACTGATACTTTATCACCAATCCTTGTTTCAATTAAAACCCCACTTTTCCAAAAACATTTGTCATTGGGACGGAAAGTGAGGTGACATGTTCTGAACAGATGTGCAAAGACAGCAAATGTTACAGGGGTGATAACCCCTCCCTATGTTCTCCAAAAAGCTTAAAAATAGATTTTTTTGGGATGGAGCTACACTTCATAATGTACCTGTTCAGATTCTACTTAAGATCAAACCTAAAGCCGCAAGTGGTTTTAAATGGCTTCTTTTTTTCCTTTACAAATGTCATTTTGTGCAAGGACAGTTCTAAACACGGGAAACACATGCCACTTCACAGGCATACTTTAGACACCCCCCAGGTACCATATTTAAAGGAAAATTTCACTTTTTTTTTTTTCACTTTATGCATCATTAAAATGACTGCTCCCGAAAAAACGTTAGTTTTTAAAAAGTTTTTTTTTGCATTGATATATGTCCCCTGGGTCCCCCCCCCCCCCTTTCTCTTTGACATATTATGTACCAAGGTGACACTGTATTATCTACTAGATACTGCCCGATGTCCAAAGTTCTCCCTATTCTAACCCTTTTTGTTAGGAACCTTTCCCTGTACTATTTTCTTTCCTTAACCAGTGGGTACCTCTCCTCGCTCATTTCAGGCGTAACCAAATGATGCGGTTCACCCTATTTATCAGATCCCTCATCAAGATAGGGGACAATTCCCTTACCAGATTCCACTCCTTCTGCAACAATGGCACAGTGCCATCTATAGATTGAAGGAACGCCTGCACCTGCCTACATGTAATAATCATTGATGTTCGGTGATAATCCATAAAAGGATGTGTATAATTACAGCAGCTCTGGAGAGCACAGTGGATGGTGCAGAATGGCAGGTATTTGTCAATCGTAATAACCTGTGCTGCAAGGGTTAATAGCTCATTTGTCCAGGGGAGAGGAGCCGTTTTACTTACTTGATCCTCTGCTTCCACAGCAGGCAGCACATCCCCATGATCCAGCAGTATACTAAGTGGCGGCCTGTCCATTAGGGGCGCAACCCCTAATCCATGCGCCCGGCCCCTAATCTACATGCAGTAGGGATGGGCAAATCTGCCCAAGTTCAATTCACCAGGGGTTGGCGAATCCTGTTTGAAATTTAGCAAATTCAAACTTACTGTTTAATCCCATTGAAGTCTATATAGGTAGGGGCAGTACTTTTACTGGCAGCCAGTATAAAATGGGCACTTCTGCCAGTAAGAGGACATGTTTGCCAGTAAAAAATATGGCTTTGACGCATGCGCAGTTCCGGTCCAGAGGCCGCCAAGACCATCAGAGTGCCTGCTGCAGTGTGTTCGGGCGGTTCCGGCGGGGGTTGGGCCTGGTGGAGGTGGTGCCTGAGCTTTTTGTGTGATGTCATGGTGCAAGGGAGCCAAGTGGAGTGGCATGGAGCATCGTATGTAGGGCGGTAACAAGGCAAGACGGGAGTGGGACTGTCAGTGCTGTTTGGACTGAAGGAGAGAGACTGTCACTGTGACTGATGTTGTGTTGGTGAGGTGTGTCAGTGTTATTCCGCGTACACACAGTCGGACTTTCCGGCAGAAAAAGTCTGACGGAATCTTTTTATCAGATATTCCGATCCTGTGTGTGCCTCATCGGACTTTCTTTTTGAAAATTCTAATGGGCCTAGAAATAGAACATGTTCTAATGCCGTGTACACACGACCGATTTTTCAGTCGGAATAAACTCTCTGCTGAAACTGTCTTGCCTACACACGATCATACCAAAGTCCGGCGGTGACGTACAACACGTATGATGGGACTAGAGAAGAAGTTCAATAGCCAGTAGCCAATAGCTGCTGTCTCGTACTTGCTTCAGAACATGCGTAATTTTTGGTCCGTCAGATACAGACAAATGGTTTTCCCGATAGGAATTGATTCTGTTGGAAATATTTAGAACATGTTCTATTTCTAGGTCCGTCAGAATTTTCGAAAAAAAAAAAAAAGTCTGATGAGGCCCACACACGATCAGAATATCCAATGAAAATATTCCGTCTGACTTTTTCTGCCGGAAAGTTCGACCGTATGTACGCGGCATTAGAGTCGATTTTGTGTGTGTGTTTGTGCTGCTCATTCAAATTTCTTGCCCTCCTGAGTCCTGTCTCTGAGCTACTAACTATATCCAAAATAAAATAAGAAATATGTTTTTTTGTCATATCTACCTTCACATTGCTAATCGCATACTGTACTTGTTTGTACTTTTTTGTAGCCTAAATACTGAAATTTGCACTTAAAACTGTAATTTTGTAACTTTTGGAAATGCTGGTAAAAACTTGGCTGTGCCAGTAAATTTTGAGTGTTGTGTCAGTAAATTTCAATCTGGCAGGCTGGCAACACTGGTAGAGGGTAAATCATATTCTGCAATTGTTTAGGGTTAATCAGCAAAGTACCGAAAAAAAAGCATGGGAAGCTGAGCACTGCCATGGAGAACGTAACGATGCAAAACAAAATTGTAAAAAATGACATACAGCGGGGAAGAGGAACTTTTAATGTGACTTTAGGGTCAACATTGAAAATACACAAATCTTTAAAATAACATGCTTGGGGAATGCCTTAAAGCTGTATGTGGTGTTACCAAACCAAATTTTTTTTTCATATATGCTCAAGGATATGTTTGGCTGTGGAATTTATTCATTTAAAAAAATTATTTTATTTATTTATTTATTTATTTATTATAGCAAAAAGTCAAAAATATGTGTTATGTGTAATATGTGTTTTTTTTTTTTCAAAATTGTCGCTATTTTTTTGATTATAGTGCAAAAAATAAAAACCGCAGAGGTGATCAAATACCACCAAAAGAACTCTATTTGTGGGGAAAAAAGGACGTCAATTTTGTTTGGGAGCCACGTCGCACGACCGCGCAATTGTCAGTTAAAGCGACGCAGTGCCAAATTGCAAAAAGTGCTCTGGTCTTTGGCCAGCCAAATGGTCCGGGCTTAAGTGTTTAATATACAATAATGCCGCGTACACACGTTCGGACCTAGTCCGGCGGGACTTCCCCACACACGCCGGACTTCCGAGCGTGTGACTTGCCCACACACGCCCGGACTTCTCCGGCGGACAATCCGCTGGACAAAGTCCGCGGGACTTTTGAAAATGAACGGACTTGCCCACACACGGAGCAGTCCGTTCATTTAGAACGTAACTGCAGGTAGACGGAGCTAGCGAAGGCAGTGAATGCCGCCGCGCTAGCCCGTCACCTGGCATGGATTTAAAGGAACTCCCCACGCCGAAAAAACGGCGTGGGGGTCCCCCCCAAATCCATCTCAGACCCTTATCCGAGCACGCAGCCCGGCAGGCCAGGAAAGGGGTGGGGACGAGCGAGCGCCCCCCCCCCCTCCTGAGCCATACCAGGCCGCGTGCCCTCAACATGGGGGGTGCCCTGGGGAAAGGGGGGCCGTGCGCCCCCCCACCCCAAAGCACCTTGTCCCCATGTTGATGAGGACAAGGGCCTCTTCCCGACAACCCTGGCCGTTGGTTGTCGGGGTCTGCGGGCGGGGGCTTATCGGAATCTGGGAGCCCCCTTTATAAGGGGGCCCCCAGATCCCGGCCCCCCACCCTATGTGAATGAGTATGGGGTACGATGTACCCCTACCCATTCACCTAAGGTGTAAAATGTAAAGTAAAAAAACCACACAATTTTGAAAAAATATTTTATTGCACTGCTCCGGGGGTCTTCTTCCGTCTTGGGGGTCTTCTCGCCGGACTCCTCCGCTCTCTTCTGCTCTTTCGCGAGCGGAGGAGGCCGGCTACCTTCTTCGTCGTCGACGCCGTCGTCTGGGGGTCTCGATCCGCCTTCGGGGGTCTTCCGGGGTCTCTTCTGTTCTTGCCGCGGTCGTCGTTTTCCGCCCTGCCGGCGCCGCCTTCTTCTTCTTCTTCTTCTGATGTTGACCCGTCGCTCTCTCTGGCCGGAATGCCAGAGCCGCGCTGTGCTGGGACTTATATAGGGACAAGGGGACAGGGTCACATGCTCAATGTCACATGGTGACCCCGCCCCCTTGTGATGTCACAGTCCCGGAGGATGCTGGGACTGTGACATCACAGGGGGGCTGGGTCACCATGTGACATGAGCATGTGACCCTGTCCCCTTGTCCCTATATAAGTCCCAGCACAGCGCGGCTCTGGCATTCCGGCCAGAGAGAGCGACGGGTCAACATCGGAAGAAGAAGAAGAAGAAGGCGGCGCCGGCGGCGCGGAAAACGACGACCGCGGCAAGAACAGAAGAGACCCCGGAAGACCCCCGAAGGCGGATCGAGACCCCCAGACGACGGCGTCGACGACGAAGAAGGTAGCCGGCCTCCTCCGCTCGTGAAAGAGCTAGGTAAAAGAGCAGAAGAGAGCGGAGGAGTCCGGCGAGAAGACCCCCAAGACGGAAGAAGACCCCCGGAGCAGTGCAATAAAATATTTTTTCAAAATTGTGTGTTTTTTTACTTTACATTTTACACCTTAGGTGAATGGGTAGGGGTACATCGTACCCCATACTCATTCACATAGGGTGGGGGGCCGGGATCTGAGGCCCCCTTATAAAAGGGGGCTCCCAGATTCCGATAAGCCCCCGCCCGCAGACCCCGACAACCAACGGCCAGGGTTGTCGGGAAGAGGCCCTTGTCCTCATCA
The DNA here is from genome assembly GCA_028564925.1 of Lithobates sylvaticus. Taxonomy (NCBI): domain Eukaryota; kingdom Metazoa; phylum Chordata; class Amphibia; order Anura; family Ranidae; genus Lithobates; species Lithobates sylvaticus. The sequence goes on from CM053028.1 coordinate 226,146,382, forward strand.
ACATGGGGACAAGGTGCTTTGGGGTGGGGGGGCCGCACGGCCCCCCTTTCCCCAGGGCACCCCCCATGTTGAGGGCACGCGGCCTGGTATGGCTCAGGGGGGGGGGGCGCTCGCTCGTCCCCACCCCTTTCCTGGCCTGCCGGGCTGCGTGCTCGGATAAGGGTCTGAGATGGATTTGGGGGGGACCCTGGGGAAAGTCCCTTTAAATCCATGCCAGGTGACGGGGCTAGCGCGGCGGCATTCACTGCCTTCGCTAGCTCCGTCTACCTGAAGTCACGTGCTAAATGAACGGACTTTCCGATGAGCGGCAAGTCCGTTCATTTCAAAAGTCCGGCGGACTAGCCTACTAACGGCGGGATTGTCCGCCGGACTGCCAAGTCCAGCGGACAATTTTAAAACAAAACTTAAAACCTAGTCCGCCGGACTTTTGGCGCCAAAAAGTCCGCCGGCGCCCACACACGAGGGGATTGTCCGGTGGACTTGAGTCCAGCGGATAATCCCGCGGGATAGTCCCTTCGTGTGTACGCGGCATTGTGGTACCTGTTCACACTATCAGATGAATATAAGACAGTGATTACTTCAACTTAATAAATTCAGTTTTTTGCAGATAAGCCCTATAATTATATAGTCTCTACTAGGGATGGGCCCGGTGTTCGATTCGAACCCATGTTCAAATCGAACATCGGGCGTTCGCCCGCTCGGCGAGCCCAGAACTATTTGGGCCGCTCGCATCAAATTCGTGTGATGCGAGCGGCCCGCAATGCACTGCGCCAGTTGCAGTGCATTGCTGGCTGATGATTGGCCAAGCATGCACTGTGACCCGCATGCTTGGCCAATCAAAGAGCCAGCGGCGAGGAGAGCAATAATTGGCCACAGGCAGGATGCCTGGGGCCAATTATAGCTCAGGGGGTTTAGTACACGCCCCACAGTATAAAAGGCCGTCGCGCCGGCGGCCTCGCATATTGTGTTGTGTTGTCAGCGTCAGTGTCAGTGTTATGTGCTGCTGACTGCTGACATTATGTGCTATGATTCTGGGGATTTGTGTGTGCGTGCTGTTAGTACAGCATTGCAGTATCACATCTGGGGGGTGTCTATAGTATGCCTGTGAAGGGGGGCATGTTTCCTGTGCTTAGAACTGTCCCTGCAAAAAGTGTCATTTTTGCAGGAAAAAAAGCTATTTAAAATGACTCGCGGCTAATGTATTGACGGCTCCCGTAACACAGAGAACAGTCATTCATTGAAAGCCATTCATAAAAAAAAAGTCATTGATAAAAAATAAAAACGTGGGGGTCCCCCCAAATTCAATAACCAGGCCCTTTAGGTCTGCTATGGATATTAAGGGGGACCCCAGCCAAAAAAAAAAAAAAATGGCGTGGGGTCCCCCTCAAAATCCATACCAGACCCTTGAGGTCTGGGATGGATTTTAAGGGGAACCCCAGCCAAAAAAAATGGCATGGGGTCCCCCTCAAAATCCATACCAGACCCTTATCCGAGCACGCAACCTGGCAGGCCGCAGGAAAAGAGGGGGGATGAGATTGGCCCCCCCTCCCTCCTGAACCGTACCAGGCCACATGCCTTCAACATTGGGAGGATGCTTTGGGGGTCTGAGACCCCCAAAGCACCTTGTCCCCATGTTGATGAGGACAAGGGCCTCTTCCCCACAACCCTGGCCATTGGTTGTGGGGGTCTGCGGGCGGGGGGCTTATCGGAATCTGGAAGCCCCCTTTAACAAGGGGACCCCCAGATCCTGGCCTCCCCCTGTGTGAAATGGTAAGGGGGTACAAAAGTACCCCTACCATTTCACCAAAGAAGTGTCAAAAATTGTAAAAATGACAGGAGACGGTCTTTGACAATTCCTTTATTAAAATCTTCTTTCTTCTTTCTTCTGGTCTTCCTTTCTTCATCCTTCAGTTTCTTCATCTTCTCCTTCCGGCATCTTCTTCCATCTTCTTCTTCTTCCATCATCTTCTTCCTCCAATCCGCTTCTTCTTGTGCTGGTCTTCTCGTCCTTCTCATCCGGCATCTTCTTCCATGGCGTCGGCGTCTCTTCTGGGCCGCTCCGCGCAATGGGAGGCTCCCGCTGTGTGAGGCTTCGCTCCGTCTGACAGGTCTTTTAAAACGGAGGGCACCTGGTGACCCCACCCCCTCTGACGCACGGGGACGTCATGGGGAATTCCCTATGGCTTTCCCCATGACGTCAGAGGGGGGCGGGGTCACCAGGTGCCCTCCGTTATAAAAGACCTGTCAGACGGAGCGAAGCCTCACACAGCGGGATCCTCCCATTGCGAGGAGCGGCCCGACAGAAGAACAGACGCCGACGCCATGGAAGAAGATGCCGGACGAGAAGACCAGCGCAAGAAGAAGCGGATCGGAGGAAGAAGAATATGGAAGAAGATGCCGGAAGGAGAAGATGAAGAAACCGAAGGATGAAGAAAGGAAGACCAGAAGAAAGAAGAAAGAAGATTTTAATAAAGGAATTGTCAAAGACCGTCTCCTGCCATTTTTACAATTTTTGACACTTTTTTGGTGAAATGGTAGGGGTACTTTTGTACCCCCTTACCATTTCACACAGGGGGGGGTCTGGGATCTGGGGGTCCCCTTGTTAAAGGTGGCTTCCAGATTCCGATAAGCCCCCCGCCCGCAGACCCCCACAACCAATGGCCAGGGTTGTGGGGAAGAGGCCTTTGTCCTCATCAACATGGGGACAAGGTGCTTTGGGGGTCTCAGACCTCCCAATGTTGAGGGCATTTGGCCTGGTACGGTTCAGGAGGGAGGGGGGGCGCTCTCGTCCCCCCTCTTTTCCTGCGGCCTGCCAGGTTGCGTGCTCGGATAAGGGTCTGGTATGGATTTTGAGGGGGACCCCACGCCATTTTTTTGGGCTGGGGTCCCCCTTAAAATCCATCCCAGACCTCAAGGGTCTGGTATGGATTTTGAGGGGTACCCCACGCCATTTTTTTGGCTGGGGTTCCCCTTAGCGCCTTTCAGACCGGGCCAATTTGCAGCCAAAGGACCAGGCCCCTTTTTGCAATTCGGCTCTGCGTAGCTTTAACTGACAATTGCGCGGTCGTGCGACGTGGCTCCCAAACAAAATTGACGTCCTTTTTTCCCCACAAATAGAGCTTTCTTTTGGTGGTATTTGATCACCCCTGCGTTTTTTTTTTTTTGCGCTATAAACAAAAAAGAGCGACAATTTTGAAAAAAAAAAAAACGCATTATTTTTTCTTTTTTGCTATAATAAATATCTCCCAAAAATATATAAAAAAAATTTTTTTTTCCTCAGTTTAGGCCGATACGTATTCTACATATTTTTGGTAAAAAAAATCGCAATAAGCGATTATTGATTGGTTTGCGCAGAAGTTATAGCGTTTACAAGATAGGGGATAGTTTTAAAGCATTTTTATTAATATTTTTTTTTATTAGTAATGGCGGCGATCAGCGATTTTTATTGTGACTGCGACATTATGGCGGACACATCGGACATTTTTGACACATTTTTGGGACCATTGTCATTTATACAGCAATCAATGCTATTTAAATGCATTGATTCCTGTATAAATGACACTGGCAGTGAAGGGGTTAACCACAAGGGGGCAGTGTAGGGGTTAAGTATGCCTAGGGGTGTGTTTCTTACTGTGGGGGGGCGTGGCTGTCAGCTAGTGAATGCTGATCTCTGCTCCAATCACAGGGAGCAGAGATCGGCGTCACTAGTTGCTAGGCAGAACGGGGAGATGCTGTTTATCTCAGCATCTCCCCGTTCAGCCTTCCCGTGAGAGGGATACCTGCATGAGACAAGCCATCACTCCGGAGCAGAGGCTTGTTGCCACGTTGAGGTACTTGGCGACAGGGAGAAGCCTTCAGGATCTGAAGTTCTCCACAGGTATCTCTCCCCAGGCTCTGGGAATCATTATTCCAAAGACCTGTTCTGCTATCATCCAGGTCCTGCAGGAGGACTATATTAAGGTAACATTTCTCCTTTACTATTCCCTTCTATGTATGCTCTGTTTGCTAATGACTTGTATTTTTGACCTCCTTCCCTAATTACCATGATTGCAATATGCTCTAATATGCTGTGCCCCCTTTCTCCTTCATGCATTTTTCCCTTCACTTACCTCCCCAGCATGTTCTTCTGGCCCAATAGACACCTATGGCCTAGTCCCTTAAGCACTGTATTTTGTCTGCTGCATAGTATTGGTTTCCCCCCAAACACCCCCTAAAATATGCACAAATGTTTGCTGTGTGTTTTACTTAATGCAGAGCCCCTTTTTTTTGGGGGGGGGGGGGTGCCAAACTCATTAGGAACCCCCTCCCCCAACTGCTCTGTCAGATGCTACCAATCCTCTATCTGCTGGCTTTGCCAAGCTCAATACACACTATATACCTACCTCTTTATAGTGGTCATCTTTAGGGATGAATTCAGCAAAGCATGTAGTGCAAGGGGCTGGCTCCATACTTTCCATTTGCTCTTTTATTTGGTTATTTCCCTCCTATTAGCTTGCTAGGTAATTGCAGAATGTCAAAATGTGCTTCCCTTTTTTTTTGGGGGGGTGGGATTCGGAATGTTCTTTTATCTTTCCTGTGGGCTGCCAATAGTGTGTTAAGTAAGGAGGGTCTGGCCAAACTAGCACACATTATTGAGCCATTTGGCAATCAATGAAGTGCAGAGGGTTACCTGTCCAAACCCCCCCCCCCCCCAAACCCCTAGTTATTGTCAATGGCCCATCAGAAGTGGGGGGATTGATGGGGGGTAAGTAATCTGCTAGGGGGACCTTCTACTTCTGGGTGCAAATACTTTCAAGGTTACCATTTCAAAGTCTGATCTTGTTCCAAGATGTTAGTGTCTAATCTGCTTGCAATGTTTATGTGCAAAGTGACTAATTTTTTTTTCTTGTTTCACTCCACAGTTCCCTTTCATGCCACAGGAATGGCAGACTGTGGCCTCCCACTTTGCCAGCCGTTGGGACTTTCCTAACTGCGGAGGTGCAATTGATGGGAAACATGTCCGCATCGTCCCACCCCCCAACTCGGGGTCATACTATTATAATTACAAGGGGTTTAATAGTGTAGTGATGTTGGCGGTGGTGTCGGCGACATACGAGTTTTTGTATGTGGACGTGGGGATGAACGGCTGGATCTCGGATGGTGGTGCCATTGCGCACACGGAGTTCTACTGGCGTCTCCAGAGTGGCAGTCTGTGCTTGCCACCTCCAGAGGAGAATGCTGAAGGACTCCCCTTCGTCTTTGTCGCGGATGAAGCATTTGCGCTGACTCCCCATCTGATGAGGCCCTTCTCGATGAGGACCCTCACCCCAGACCAGAGGGTCTTCAATTACAGGCTGTCGAGAGCCCGCAGAGTGGTGGAGAACACCTTCGGGATCCTGGCCAGCCGCTTCCGCCTGTTTTTGACGGCTATTAACTTGGCGGAATACAAACTGAACCACATAGTTCTTGCCTGCTGCATATTGCACAACTTTCTGAAAAGACATAACAGCAACTATGTGGTGCCAGATGTGGACGGGCCTTCCAATGCCGACCTCACAGCCCTTCAAGCGGCATGTCCAGGCTTGCCCCCTCTAAATGCCCGCGAGGTCCGCGAGCAATATATGGACTACTTTGTGGGTAGGGGGGCCATTGCTCTGCCTGACGCTGTGTGAGAGGCATTTTTTAATAAATGTATTTTTTAACCAGACCTATGATTTCTTGTCATTTCCTGCTTGTGTTTTTTGTAGGTGTATTCTAGCTTATTTCTGTTTGAAATTTTTGCCCTTTAACTTCAACAGTGGGAATGCACTTTCTGGGCAAAAGGAGGTAACAGTCTCTTCTTCCCAAAAAGAATCTTCTCATGTTGTGTGTGTGTGTGATACCTAATCTTTTGTCTAGAGAAGGTTTGTAGTGCATAACTGACACCCAAAATACTCCTTTTCATCACCATGACTGAAATGTATGTATTCACAAAAATGGTGTGCTACGTGTTTAAGTACAAAGCACTGTGGGTGTCATCTACATAAGCCAAATACACGATGTACTACAAGTGCACTGCAAAAGTGCCCTGGAAAATAGCAGTGCAAACTGGAATAGCCTTTAGTAAATAACACCCATTGCCCCCCAAATCCTTTACTTTTGACATAAATAATGCTTTTGTGTTTTTAAAGAAGGAAGCCACACATTTTTTCTATTAAAAAAGTTTACTTACAACACATTCACAAGTGCCTTTCAAAACTTCTTGGCAAAACTGACAAGATCTTGGTTCTTTCGAACATTGTTTACTAACATTCCGCATTTGTTAAAACCAGGCATGGAGCAAAACAGAACAGACTGAACATAGGAACTTGCAAAGTTCAACTTTCTAAAGCCAAGACAAGATCAGACATGACTATATGTTCAAAGTGTGTTTGATCTTGCCTTCATCACATGGGGGGTCACCCCTGGAAACTTGAAATTTAGAACATGCACACAATTTGGGTATCAAAATGGACATTAGATGGTAAAACACATGCCTAGAATGTGTAAAAGTGCAATTTCCCATCATGGGGATCAATGGACGTGTTTTGGGGGTGCAGCCCCTTCACCACACCCACTTTAGTAGTTAGTAAAGTGGTTGCATCCCCAAAACGTTGTCATTCATCCACCATGATGGGAGCTAGCACATGTTGACACAATGTGTGCATCTTCCAAATTTGCCACAGTTCTTAAGTTTCAAATGTTGTCACAAACAGCCACAAATGTGTGATAATTACTTTGTGCGTTTTCAGATTTTACCTAAAACATCAATGATGTTCTTCAATTTTTGTTGAACATCATTGATGTTTTTCTTGATCTCATCTAGATCTCGATTGCACACCATTATCTCCCCGATGAGTACGTGTGCACTTTCAGTGGTAAAGTGCGATTCTTCTTCCACAACATCCACATCACCTAAAAACACAAAATAAAAATAAAAATGTCTCTTGGAAATGAGGCAGGCATACATTGATTAACTTACCAGTAGCTGGGTTCTCCTACACTCACCTGTTGTGGTGGCAAGTTCTCCAAGTTCGATGATCTCTCCTTCCTCCTCCTCCTCCTCTGCTTCTGGTATTTCCCCTTCTTTGGGAGGTGTGGGTTTCCTGGTGTCCTCAGACGTCCCGAGTCTTCGCTCCCCTATGAGAATGTACAAAAGGAAGATTTAGCACAACAATCTATTGAGGGCAGAAATAGGAAATGTCAAACATTGCTTGGAAGTGAGGGACAATATTTTTTGGTGGCCAGTTTCAAATGACAACAACATGAATGTAGTCACTTTGTAAAGGTGCTAAACTTACTACCTTTTTGGTTGAAGTTTGTCTGATGGAGACACCCCTATACTATCCACTGGAGCACATGTGTGGAACAGCATAATAAAAAGGGGGTTTGGGTGTCCCAGCACTAGTGCTCTAGAGTCCAGATGGGTAAACAGCTACTGAGTGACCTCTCCTTTACATTGAATAAATTTGCTTTACATTCTTGATGACATCTCTATTGAAAACAAACTTCCTTTCACTAAAAACTTCACCAAACCTCGTATTATAAGTGGCCGAACGATCGAGGCTGATTACGATCGAATGGACACACACGAACATGACAGTGGCAGAAAGATCGAGGTTGAGTACGATCAAATGCACAGACGAACATGAAAGTGGCCATTTTTAAATGAACAACATTGAAAAAATCCAAACACATGGAGCAGTATGCAAGCAAGAAATCAAACACAAAACACGACAACTACTTACTTTTTTGAAGAACTCGCTTGATCTTTCTTTACTGATCGGGCTCCCTCAGTTTCAGGTCTGACCAGCGTTTCCTCAGTTGCTCCTTGAATCGTTGTACCCCAAAATTATTGTACAGCCTCCTCACAACTTTAGACATGATCTTGGCCTTTCTGACATTTGGGTTGAGGTAAGGCCCATACTTCCCATCATAGTCGCTCCTCTTCAATATGTCCACCATCTCCAACATTTCTCCAAAAGACATATTGGAGGCCTTAAATTTCAGCCTCCAGGATCGGGACGTTTCTGCCTCTGGCCTTTCCTCGTCCTCCTCCTAGTTGCTGTAATATTTAGGGCGCACCTGCTGTGTCCCCGCCATGTGCTCTCCCCACTGCGCCGTAAAGAGAAGGGGTGGGAATAGACGAGAAAGATCATCAGGGGCGGGCGGAGTTTCACGCATGCGCACTGTATATAAAACGTCACACGCCTGTGTCGTAGCAACGATCTGTGAGACGAGGGGAGAGAAAGCTCACGCACGAGACGATCGCTAGAACGAAGGTACAATTTGAACTTGGTACATAACTAGCCTAGACTGATTAGACCTTGAGGCTTATTTATGGAGAAGATTAGGAGAGTTTAGCCTGACATTATTTATAGTGTTTTGTGTGGTGTTGTGTCTTGCAGAGAATATGGAGGGGTTCAACGATGTGAGTTTTCTCCCCCTCTTCATTGATAAGTATAGGGAAATGACCCTATTATGGCAGGCAAAACACCCCGATTACAGCAACAAACCAAAGAGGTACGCAGCCATGAAGAAACTTGTGGAATTTGTAAAGCCAAGGATGCCCACGGCAACCGTGGAGAAGTTAAGACTAAAAATTGGCAGCCTGAGGAGTACCTATTTCAGGGAGCGCAATAAGGTCCTGAAGTCCCAAGCATCTGGAGCTGCAGCAGCACAGGTCCATGTCCCCAAGCTCTGGTACTATGACAGGCTCCATTTTCTCAAAGACCAGGCTGATGTCAGGGAGTCACTCTCGACTCTTCCTTGCACGCATCCTTCCACGCAGGCCACCCCTGATGAGGCTTCCGAGGAGCAACCTGGGCCTTCCAGTCTGGAAGAGGTGGAGGAGCCCAGCTTGAGCCAGGTATAGTAGTTTTGTACCCATTTTTGTGAAAAATGAATGATGTTCACTTAATTCAGGATCCCCAATTGCTTAGTTCCTAACGTGTTTGACATATCAACAGACAGTAGTGTTGGAGACATTTGGGGCAAGAATCTAAACTGCAGGGCTGAGAATTGTACGGTTTTGTACTTGTAAACATTTTGCAACAGTCAATAGATGAAAATTGTGTGTGTTTGATGAACAAATAACTCAAACTATGTCCCTTTTTCATACACAGGAAGACCTCAGCCAGGAGGTGGCTGTAGAATGTGGCAGTCAGGAGGAGGCAGGGATTAGTGGCAGCCAAGAGGGGGTAGGCCTAGGAGCCTGACTGTCTCCCAAGTCCCTCCCCTCCGCCTTCCCTACAAAAGGGCGAGAAGGGGGGGTGAGGTGGGAGAGTCAGGGCTCCGGCTGATCAGAGAGGCTTCAGCCTCCCTACATGCCACACCCACCTACGAGGAGGCCTTTGGCTCCTTGGTTGCCACTAAAATGAAGGATATGGAGGCGGGGCAACGCAGCATGTGTGAGGATGTCATCCTCAAGGTCCTAAATAAGGGGATGGCTGGGGGGATGACCACACTCACACATGTTTGCGATAGTGACAATGCTCCACCTCCTCCTCCTCCTCCTTCTGCCACCCCACCAGCACCACAGCGTGGAAGGAAGCGTGCAAGGAAGACCTGAGAGTGACGACCTGGATTCAGTCTGGTCTAAGAGAAGATGGAGCCTCTCGTAGTACCAGAGCCTGGGGACCTAGATGGCATCTGCTGCAGTTCCGGATGTTTTGGACTTCAGGACCAGATAGCACTCCCTTATTTTTAAGATACGTACTCCTCAGGCCACCAATTTTTGAATCTTAAAAAATTATGTTTGCCGTGGGTGTCCAAGGCTTTGCTAATTCCCCAAGTTTCTCCATCGCTGCGTTCCTCTTTGGTTTGTTGCTGAGACCTAAATAAAGGTATTTTTGAGTTAAAAAAATCATTGCCTACAGTGGTGTGAAAAAGTGTTTGCCCCCTTCTTCATTTCCTGTTCCTTTGCATGTTTGTCACACTTAAGTGTTTCGGAACATCAAACCAATTTAAACAATAGTCAAGGACAACACAAGTAAACACAAAATGCAATTTGTAAATGAAGGTGTTTAATATTAAAGGTGAAAAAAATCCAAACCATCATGACCCTGTGTGAAAAAGTGATTGCCCCCCTTGTTAAAACATACTATAACTGTGGTTGTCCACACCTGAGTTCAATTTCTCTAGCCACACCCAGGCCTGATTATTGCCACACCTGTTCACAATCAAGGCATCACTTAAATAGGAGCTGCTTGACACAGTAAGGTCCACCAGAAGATCCTTAAAAGCTACACATCATGCCGAGACCCAAAGAAATTCAGGAACAATTGAGAAAGAAAGTAATTGAGATCTATCAGTCTGGAAAGGGTTATAAAGCCATTTCCAAAGCTTTGGGAATCCAGCGAACCACAGTGAGAGCCATTATCCACAAATGGCGAAGACATGGAACAGTGGTGAACCTTCCCAGGAGTGGCCGGCCGCCCAAAATTACCCCAAGAGCGCAGCGACGACTCATCCAAGAGGTCACAAAAGACCCCACAACAACGTCCAAGGAACTGCAGGCCTCACTTGCCTCAGTTAAGGTCAGCGTTCATGCCTCCACCATCAGGAAAAGACTGGGCAAAAATGGCCTGCATGGCAGAGTTCCAAGGAGAAAACCACTGCTGAGCAAAAAGAACATCAAAGCTCGTCTCAATTTCTCCACAACACATCTTGATGATCCCCAAGACTTTTGGGACAACATTCTGTGGACCGATGAGACAAAAGTGGAACTCTTTGGAAGGTGTGTGTCCAAGTATATCTGGCGTAGAAGGAACACTGCATTTCAGAAAAAGAACATTATACCAACAGTAAAATATGGTGGTGGTAGTGTAATGGTCTGGGGCTGTTTTGCTGCTTCAGGACCTGGAAGACTTGCCGTGATAAAAGGAACTATGAATTCTGCTGTCTACCAAGAGATCCTGAAGGAGAATGTCCGACCATCTGTTCGTGTACTCAAGCTGAAACGAACTTGGGTTCTGCAGCAGGACAATGATCCTAAACACACCAGCAAGTCCACCACCGAATGGCTGAAGAAAAACAAAATGAAGACTTTGGAGTGGCCTAGCCAAAGTCCTGACCTGAATCCTATTGAGATGTTGTGGTATGACCTTAAAAAGGCCGTTCATGCTCGAAAACCCTCTAATGTAACTGAATTAGGACAATTCTGCAAAGATGAGTGGGCCAAAATTCCTCCAGGACGCTGTAAAAGCCTCATTGCACGTTATCGCAAACGCTTGGTTGCAGTTGTTGCTGCTAAGGGTGGCCCAACCAGTTATTAGGTTTAGGGGGCAATCACTTTTTCACACAGGGCCAATAATAAACACCTTCATTTACAAATTGCATTTTGTGTTTACTTGTGTTGTCCTTGACTATTGTTTAAATTGGTTTGATGTTCCGAAACACTTAAGTGTGACAAACATGCAAAGGAACAGGAAATAAGGAAGGGGGCAAACACTTTTTCACACCACTGTATGTGTTTTACTTTTCTACAATGACAGTTTATTTGTGAGTAGGCAGGTACATTTCACAAATCATAAAGTCTAATTAAAGCGGGACTGTACTGAAAAAAAAATTTTTTAAAAGCCAGCAGCTACAAATACTGCAGCTGCTGACTTTTAAAAAATGGACACTTACCTGTTCCAGGGTCCAGCGGTGTCGGCAGCAGAGGCCGATCGATCGCTCGGCTCCCTGCTGTAGCCGGCGCCATTCTCGGTGAGGGAATCAGGAAGTGGCTTCACTTCCCGATTCCCTACTGCGCATGCGCGAGTCGCGCGGCGCAATGAGAATCTTCAGCGCCGTCTGCCGGGTCACGTGTGTGTCCCGGCAGACAGCGCGCCGGGACAGGAGGTGACGTAAACTCCCGTGGGAGTTTATGCCCGGAAGTGGGTGCAGATACCTGTCTTAGACAGGTATCTGCACCCCCCTCCCCCCTGAAAGGTGCCAAATGTGACACCGGAGAGGGGGAGGGTTCCGAAAAGCGGGAGTTCCACTTTAGGGTGGAATCCCCCTTTAACAAGGTGCACCAACAACAAACAACCTCCTAGTAAATTTAGGCAACAAATACAAATGATAATAATGTTGTTTTGCTAAGTTGAGACACACAACCCCCCTCAAAAATCCAAAAAAAATATCCAGAAAATATGTATTCCAAACAAAAAATAAAAAATGACAAATCATCCAAAAAATATAACAAACATTCTTTTACGATCTGACGAAAAATAAACATCTAGCCAATACATCCTGAAAAAGAATAAATAAATAAGTTTGTGAGAAGTGAGTGTGAATAGGAGCAGCTAAAACACGTCATTCTTCTTGCATTGTAAAGAAAAAGAGAATGCGCTGCATTAAAGACATTTTAACATTGCAGCGTGACGAATGTGCTGTGTCGATTAGGAACGGTAGTTTTACCTGACCGAGCGCTTCAGTCACAGAATTTCTTCTGAGCATGCGTAGCACTTTGTCCGTCGGACTAGGCTACACACGATCGGAATTGGTGTGATCGGACTTTGTTGTCGGAAAATTTGAGAGCAGGAGATAAAAGTTTGTCTGTCGGACAATCCGATGGAAAATGTCCGATGGTGCCTACACACGGTCGGAATTTCCGACAACATTGTCCGATAGGACAGAAAATCCAACCGTGTGTATGGGGCTTAAGTTTTCCTTCACGGACTGGTTTCCAGCTGACAGATACAGATCACAGAGAACCGAAGCTCATGTAAGCCTGTGAAGGAAGACTTCCTCTTCTGAGTCCAGTCATCTTACACAGTACAGGGGGCACCCCGGAGAAGCGAGCAGTCATACTACTGACTACTGCTACAGCATGGCACCATGACCCAAGCTCCGCCCCCTGGAGTTGCCGGAATTATACTGATAGCATCGGAAAATACGGCTCTAGCTGCCTCCGCCTGAAAGCCGAAAATAAAAAGTCCACGATGCTACCACCTCTTGGGCCCCACTGATTAAAATCAAGGGGCCTAAGGAAATATTATGGACATATTTTTACTAACTCCATGTGGGCACTGTGTGTCAGGGCACAGTGGGCCCCCCTACCAAGTGGGCCAGTGTTACACTTATTTTTACCAGTGAACTGAGCTTATATAGTGAAATACAGTATTTGAAGTTTGTCAGACTGTTTTCATGTTGAATTTTAAAAGCAGTGGCAAGCCTGCTGATCTCACAGGTTTGCTAATCTGACAGAATACCGCCGCTTTTAAAATTCCACATCAAAACAGTCTGACGGATTTCAAAATATGGTATTTAAATATATAAGCTCAGTTTACTAGTAAAAATAAGTGTGAAATGGAAGACTTCGATGGGTGTAAAAAGATGTCCGCTGCCGCCTTCTGACTGCAGGCTTACTGCGGCTGAATGTAGCAAGATGGCTGTCTCAATATAGTGATGGAACATCACTTCCTTTACCTAATCTGATGGGTCGCAGATTCTGACAGAACACCTGGAAACAATTTTGACTCTACTTCCAGAGACTCCTTCTCTCAGCATCTCTGTAGTTCAGAAGGCAGGCTCTGTGAAATGTGTGACACAAGAATGCCTACTCACAGGTTAGAGTGAATATGTGTCACAGAATTCAAGGAAGTAAATATGCGGGATCTTTACAAAGTACATTTATAAACTTCAAGAACATTCAGATTAGTAGGAGAAGGCTAGAAACAATTGAAATACAATGTGGAAATGAATATATGATTTTACACTTTGACCATAGATATGCTTTAAGAAATAAGAGACCACAAATGATAGTGCAGTGTAAAACATTGCAAAATATTTTTCATGAGGGAATATTGGCTGAAACGTAGTAGACATAAAAAGTGTAGACAGATGTTTTACTACGAGAATTAAGAGGCTGCTGCTGACACAACAGTGTAAACTTGGCGAGGAGCAAGAATCTAGGCCCAAAGCTATACAGAGAAAGCGCGCTAGGGCTTTACTGCAACATTAACATACTGCAAAGGAAACAGCAGTGTAAATTTAGCCAGCAGTAGGGCAGTTTTAGTTTTTTAGTTCTTGGCCTAACAAGTCTATGCCTAACTTTTATTTTATTTGTAAAGATAGTGAGTGATATAATGTGTTTTACTACAAGAATTAAGAGACTGCTATACAGATGCAGGCTAGGGCTTTACTGCAACATTAACATACTGCACAGGATACAGCAGTGTACATTTAGCCAGCAGTAGGGCAGTTTTAATTGGAGGTTCTTAGCCTAACAAGTCTATGCCTAACTTTTATTTTATCTGTGGAGATAGTGAGTGATATAATGTAACGTGGTTTAGGTGCACACTGATCTCGCACTTAGTATTTTCTTTCAAAGTATACAGCTGTGTGCTGCAAACAAAAGGTAGCTCCAAGACCAAAGGGTCGGTAGCAAAGGAATGTTGCATTTTGAGCACTCAAACTTAAAAAAAACTCTGTAAATATAAAATAAATCCCAAAGAGATAGGATTTCTTTTAAGAGAAGCCTTGCAGCAAGAAAAGAAGATAAGCATTCTTAGCCCTTATCAACATACAATAAAAAAACAATGATCCCTCAAAATAATACCCCCTGAAAGCCATTTTTTAAAGGGAAGCCATGACACAAAAAAAAGTTTACTATGAACGAGACTACAGCTAAAAGTAACCATACAAAATAAAAACCCCTCAATAATAGAAACATAAAGTAGCAGCAAAGGAATTGATTGCCCAAAGAGCTAACAATGAGAATTAAGGTACAGTTTCCTAAATCATCCTAGTCTTTCCCTATGCTGTTTGTCACCTTTTCTAACCTTTCCCACCAGCCTGTTACAATTCACTGAGACTATGGCTACCCTGTGCCCTCTTTTTATAGTGAGGGGGTTGGCTTTTCCAAAGGCCCCCTTATTGGCCTATCTAATCCTGCTGACCATAGTTTAAAGGCCATGTGGTGAATTATCCTAGATAATCTGAACATGAATATGCTGGGACCGCATATCTCAAACCCACAGGAATCACCTCAAACTCATTGCAGCGGCGAATCTGAACCTCATCCCCAGTGGCTGAATTTATTTTGTTGCTGCTTGATGCTGACCCAATGATGAAATATGCATATGGTTTCAGACCACATAGAGCAATTGCGGGTTTATATAATGTTTTACACTTTAGAGAATGTGATCCTCTCCACAAATATATAACAGTCTCCCCAAATTTTTGTAAGAATTTGCATTTAAAGTGAACTTGTGAGAATAAAAATGGTGAAGGCCCATTGGCCATTATATTAACTACTACCTACAGCAGTGGTGTTAAACTCAATTTTATCATGGCCACATGGACACAAGCATTACGGCTGCTCTCAAAGGGCCGGCTGTATCTGTAAGACTAGATGTCCAAAGCACCCTACTCCCCCTTACATCAGATTTAAAGAGCCCCCTCCCCACCAACCCTTACATCACAGTGCACCCCCCTTGCCTTGTGCCGCTGATGGGAAAAAATTGCGGGTAAGCTGGGAAGCAGAAAGTGCAGGGTCTGAGGAGGATCGGAGGTAGGCTGGAGTCAGCTGCCGGAGTCTGCTGAATGCTGAGACCAGGGAAGATGGAGACAAGGGAGTGCTGCGGCTACACAGAAAAGCACAGGATCTGGCGGAGGAGTTCTGTCATCCTCTTTGTTGCCGACTGCTGAGACAAGGTGGATGTGGAGATGAGGGGGATGCTGTAGCTGCAGGAGAGGTGTGAGGGCTGCATGAAATGGCTTGGCAGGCCAGATTCGGCCCCCGGGCTTTGTGTTTGACACATATGACCTAGAGTTTTATTGACCTGGAACAAGCATGCAGCCATGCAAACGTCTGAACTCTGGAAGTCTGGGGCCTGCACCTTTAAAAACAAAACAGCTTGCATACTTCTGTCATTTGCGGATTCCATAATCTGTGCTGGGTTTATATTATTATTATTATTATTATTATTATTTATTTATAATTTAAGGTACTTATATAGCGCCGTCAATTTACGCAGCGCTTTACATATACATTGTACATTCACATCAGTCCCTACCCTCAAGGAGCTTACAATCTAAGGTCCCTAACTCACATTCATATACTAGGGTCAATTTAGACAGAAGCCAAATAACCTGCCAGCATGTCTTTGGCGCGTGGGAGGAAACCAGAGTACCCGAAGGAAACCCACGCAGGCACAGGGAGAACATGCAAACTCCAGGCAGATGGTGTCGTGGTTGGGATTCAAACCAGCGACCTTTTTTACCACTAGGTGAGAGTGCTACCGACTACACCACTGTGATATAGTTGAGTATGAGAAATGTACTCTGGGATTTTAACTGCTTGCCGACCAGCGCACACCGATTTACGTCAGCAGAATGGCGCTGGTAGGCAAAAGGGCATACAGGTACGTCCCCTTTAAGAAGTCTTGTTGCGGGATCGCGAGCCGGGGTCTCCGTGACCGTCACCCCCCCAGTGTCCCCCCCCCATTTGCAGCCAGTGTCCTCCCCCCCATTTGCAGCCAGTGTCCTCCCCCCCATGTGCAGCCAGTGTCCTCCCCCCCATGTGCAGCCAGTGTCCTCCCCCCCATGTGCAGCCAGTGTCCTCCCCCCCCCATGTGCAGCCAGTGTCCTCCCCCCCATGTGCAGCCAGTGTCCTCCCCCCATGTGCAGCCAGTGTCCCCCCCCATGTGCAGCCAGTGTCCTCCCCCCCATTTGCAGCCTGTGCCCCCCATGTGCTGCCTACCTGTGGAGGAGAAGAGAGGAGAGCCGCCACTGGTAGATCACAGCAGGGAACATTCAGACTTTTGTTTCATAAGCTGTGAGTGTTCCTCCGCGGCGCGCCGTCACATAAGCCCCTCCCCTTGTCCGGGGAAGTTTGATACATGTCACCCATCCTAGGATTGGACGGGTGATCTGTCTATCAAAGTCCCGGAAAAGGGGAGGAGCTTATGTGACGGCGCACGGCGGGGGAACACTCACAGCTTATGAAACAAAAGTCTGAATGTTCCCTGCTGTGATCTACCAGTGGCGGCTCTCCTCTCTTCTCCTCGCCAGCCCTCAAAAATCACTCGCAAAATGCGAGTGTGCGAGTGTAATTTTTGAGGGCTGTCCTATGGTGCTGTCTCCAGTGGTATGCCTGATGTGGATGAACCAAGCCGCCAGCACTGATACGTCGTGCGGCTGTATGGAGTCACTCGTCTGCTTCTCCTATCTCCTTCTCCGCTGACCCAACGGAACGGGGCTTGCATGGATGGCGTCACGGTGGTAGTGATGGAAAATAATGATGGCCACGCAAAATATTGACACTTTGGGCCCAATTTGGACACTTTCACTTATAGGTGTACTCACTTTTGTATCAAGCGGTTTATACATTAATAGCTGTGTGTTGAGTTATTTTGAGGGGACAGAAAATTTACACTGTTATACAAGCTGTACACTCCCTACTTTACATTGTAGCAAAGTGTAATTTCTTCAGTGTTGTCACATGAAAAGATATAATAAAATATTTACAAAAATGTGAGGGGTGTACTCACTTTTGTGAGATATTGTATGTGTATGTTAGTTGGTGTATGTACCCATAATACAGCTCAGAAACAATAGTGCACATTTTGCTCTTTTTTTTTTATGCTACATAAACACACTGATTTATTTTATTTTTTTAATCTTGCCCAAAGTATATTGACCATGAGCTTTGACCCTTACATAACCCAAACACTAACCCTTGCACTGACCTAGATCAACCCTGGACCTAGGTATTTTTTATTTATTTATTTTTACATGCAGTTATGTTTATTTTTCTCTTTGTAAGGAGAGAGAGAGAGAGAGATGCAATGGGGGTTATTTACAAAAGGCAAATCCACTTTGCACTGCAAGTGCACTTGGAATTGCAGTCGCTCTAAATCTAAGGGGTAGATCTGAAATGAGTGAAAGCTCTGCTGATTTTATCATCCAATCATGTGCAAGCTAAAATGATGTTTTTTATTTTTCTTGCATGTCACCGTCGGATCTACATCGACTGCACTTCCAAGTGCACTTTAAGTGCAAAGTGCAGTTGCCTTTAGTAAATAACCCCCAATGCATAGGCTCTCCCCTCCATTCTGAGAGAGAGAGAACACAGGCGTGGGCTTCGCAGTGACTGATCCCTGGGATAGCCAACCAGAGGCTATCACAGAGATCAGGTGACCCCGGAACTGGGAGTTTCGGGTTCTGATCATTAGTACGAGACCCAGGGCTCCCGGTGAGTCTCCGGTCTCTGTGCTGGGAGCGCACTCCCTGGACAAAGACAGATACGCATATATGTGTCGCCGTGGAAAAAAGCCCAGTCCATTGAGGCCGCATAAATGCGTACTGTTGGTGGGAAGGTGTTAATAGCAGATATAAATTTCTCTATTGTCACTGTTAAGTAGCTCACTTTCTCTAACCATTGGTTATCACAATTAAAGGTGGGGTTGAGTTTTACATAGAACAGGGGTGCCCAACCTTTTGAAGAGCGAGGGCCACTTAAGCGACTTAGTAACCAGCCACAGGCCACAATGAGCGGAGTAGGGGGCGGATGACAGGTCCGTGTCCACTCTACATATGCATAGTGGAAACAGACACAGCCCACTCTACTCTATGGGCCCTCAGATGGAAGGGGACGGATCCACTTCCGTTTTTTTAGCAGATCGGATCTGAGGTAGGTGGGTGTAAAGGGACACAAGTCTGTTTTCATCTGCCACTCCATAGAGGTGAATAGAGGGTCCAATTGGGTTGGACTGATCGTGTAAAAGGGGCCTAAGGCAGCTTTTACACTGATGGTATGTGATCTACCCATGCTGCAGGTGCAGAACAGTTCACCTGCGGTTTTCCTGTGGGTTAGCTGCACCTTGCCATAGAATTCTATTATCCTGCAGGTTTGGTGCACTTTCTGAAGGCGCCCCAACCCGCAGGTAAAACCAGAAGTCTATGGCTCAGTGCAGGTAACACGCAGGTGCACCTGCGGATCAGTTTGAAAGCAGCCCAGTAACCACTGCAGAACAGATATACCCATATATACACTGTGATTTTAGTAAAAAAACTTACCATTGATAACAGTTTTCCATTCAGTTATCGCCAGCTGTTGCTGTCCCAGGCAAAGCGCATTTGGTATCACTCCGCCTATGACAGGAGCCGGCGCTATACAGGAAGCGGTGGCTTATGCGGCTCTGCTCTGCAGGCGCTTGCTTCCTCTATCGTCGGCTTCATTCACAACACTGATGCTCTGGGATAGCATGTCGGCAACCTGCAATCTGGGTTTGCCAACCCGCCATCCCAGGGCAAGAGGTCGCGGGCCACATCAGAGGGCTCCGCGGGCCACATGTGGCCCCTGGGCCACTGGTTGGGCACCCCTGACATAGAAGGATATTTATATGATTTGTTGGCTGTTTAATGTAGCTTTGAGAATGGTGGGCTGCAAAGAAATGTTGGTTCTAATAAAATACCAGTGATTTTTTTTTTTTTAACCAGCAAAAAACTGCAAATGCCACATGTCTGTTTTATATATTTACATTAATATACATATTGATACATATATGTACACACACACATCCTGATATAAAGAAAAGCTCCAATTTCTCAGATATTAAGAGAACAGCTCATCTTTAGCTGTATCTTTCTTTTACATTTCTGAATTTATAACACCTAATTATAAAACAAAAATAACATTAGAAGGGGCTTCATAAAAGATTTAAGACAAAACTCATAGTGGCTCCTTAAATAAACAGGAGTAAAAGTGCAAATAATGTCAATAACTACCTTTGCAGTTATATCTGGTACAGTCAATAAAGTATATACCAGTATTGGTTTAGTAGAAAAAAAAAGGTCACTTTAAGACACAGCGGTCTATGGTAAGCTTCCCAGCTTGCAATTAGCTGATTGCAAGCTGGGGAGCTGATTAGCCCGCGTTTGGGGCGCAAGCTCTGCGCCCGGAAACACTCCCACTCCCCACTCATTTGTCTCTGGCTCCTGTCCTTTATTTTAATTGACAGGGACCGGAGGACAACTAGACATTGCTTTTTCTGCACCATGGCGTCACTTCCAGTTTCCACTTCCAGTGTTGTAGAGTCAGAGTTGAGTGTGGAGACACCAGGACCCTGTGTCAGGTGGGGAGCGGATCACTGATGCAGTGGATGGGCGCAGAGCTGACAGTGCTGAGGCCGAGCACAGTGAACAAGAGCCTGAAGGTCAGTGCAGGGATTGGAGGTTCTCTCTCTCTCTCTCCAGCTAAGAGAGAGTTCATTCCTCCAGTCATTCTCTCGCAGCGTGGCTCTGCTGTGCTCAGTCTGACTCCACTTGTTTTGTTTCTCTAACTTCGTTTCTCACCCCACTCCCCCCCTCCCTCCAGATGTTTCTCCACTCGCTCTCTCTGTCATATATCTCCCCTCTGTCTCTGCAAAGCTGCTCCTATCCTCTGTTCTTCTCAGTCCCACTGATTGTACTGGGTTAGTCTCCCAATCTCTGCAGTCCTTCACTCCGGTACTCTCCCTTATATCAGACCATCCTATCTCTCTGCCGATCCCAACGTTCCAATTGCTCAGCATATATATTATCTTCTCTCCCCTCCAACACAGGCACAGCTGATCAGCTACATTCCAATGGGATGCACAATTTACTTCTACACTGTTCAGCAGCTGTCTTTTATCTTGTGCCCTATATAATGTGCTCTGCACCCCCCCCCCCCCCTATGTAATTTTCCCTGATGACCACCTGTACACTGCCCTGTTGAGACCCCCTTTAAATTTCAGTAAGAACTTAGATTGAGATTTTTTTCTTTTAGAGCTTTTGAAGACCTGCTATACTCCCTCTGAAAATTGATCCACCAAGGTGGTATAACAGTGGCTCAGAAGATGGTACTGCACTCCTCTCCTACATGTACCACCCACCGCACTCGGCACCCCTCTCCTACATGTACTACCCACCACCATACACTCTGCACCCCTCTCCTACATGTACCACCCACCGCCATACACTCTGCACCCCTCTCCTACATGTACCACCCATTGCCATGCATTACTGTTACCAATGAATATATGGGCATTTAAAAGAGCACCTACAATATGTAATGCATAATTTATACCAGAAAATTAAAGGCGCTTATTGATTAGTTGCTATGGGCTACAGTATTTTGCACATTGGTGTTTGTATTATGAAACTCCACTTGTTTCCTAACCAATTGGATTTAGATTAATTTTTTTTTTGTTTAAAGCAATGTTTAAAGCAATTTCATAATTTTTCATTGCATTGATTTTTTTCTCTCGCTAAATACTCCTGACACAATGCGTGGAAGCTAGTGGAATACAGGGGACGGAGTGGGTGGATTATATAAGGGGTGGGGCTTATTAGAAGTGGGGGTCAAAAAGGAGGGGCAGAGTCTGCCCCCCCCCATCCTAAAACTTCACTAGCCGCAGCTGAGTATCACACTAATTCTTTAGGGAAATGGGGCTTGTCATATCCAAAGGAATTCGGTAATGGCTTAGGTGGTTCTGGTGCATGCTTAGAGATGTTCTCGTCTTTCTCTGGCAATGAAGTGTCTCTAGAATTATTACCACTCGCACTACTATCTGTATGGAAATAACTGCTGCTGTTGGACTGAAAATCTCTTTCGCCTGATTTCTGTTCATTTGAACTATAGTATCCAGGGTCCGTACTTTCTTTAGAAACAGAATCAGTTGACACCTCAGTGTCTTTCTTCACTTTTTCCTTAACGTAAGTTATTTCTTCAACAGTTGGCTCAATGGGAGAAGTGGAGACATTGTCATATCTGGACGTTTGATGTGGTGGCACCTGAGCATATGCAGCTATGTTTCTTAAAACAGAACTCTGGAAAAAACAAAGCAAAGACATAAAATGTTGGAAGATTGCTTATACTGTGCTTTACAATATTGCAAACTAATATAATTGTAAGCAATGTTTCTGCAAATTTGAATTGTTTGTAGTGCTATTATTTTAGATGTGTCTTTTCAAATTTTTTTTTGGTGGGAGCAAATGCCTGCACTAGTTGGCCCTATTAGGCTTTGTTCACATATATGTGAATTGAATGCGATGTGAACCGCATTCTGATTCAAATGACATGTGAACCAAACTTTCTATGGAGACGGTTCACATATCTGCGTTACAGCGGCAGTGCAAATTTTCTGCGAATTTAAAAAGGGCCCCAATGCGTTTTCTGAGCACTTCGGTGCAATTCAGTTGAGAATGCCAGGCCCTAAGGGCCTGGTATGGGTTTTAAGGGGAACCCCAGTGCAAAAAGGAAACAAAGGACGTGGGGTCCCCCTCCCTCAAATACATACCAGACCCTTAGGTCTGGTATGGATTTTGAGGGGAACCCCATGCCAAAATAAAAAAAATAAAAAGGTGTGTGGGTCCCCCCCAAAGTCCATACCAGACCCTTAACCGAGCATGCAGCCTTGCAGGCTAGGAAAGGGGGACAAGGGCCTCTTCCCCACAACCCTGGCCTATGGTTGTCGGGGTCTGCGGGCAGGGGGCTTATCGGAAAATCTGGAAACTCCCTTTAACAGAGGGGCTCCCAGACACATGTGAATGAGTATTATGTACATTATACCTCTACTCGTTTACAAAAAAAAGTGTCAAAAAGAAATAAAGCACAGAGACAGTTTTTGACAATTCCTTTATTAAAAAAAAAAAAAAAACACAAAAATAATGTTCCTCCAAAGTAAATCCAGTGTCAATCACGATAAACGCTGCCACCGACTGAGAAAAAACAATACAAAAACAAAACAGGTCCGCACCCGTTGCTGGCTCCAGCCATCTGCCAGCTCTGTCGCCTGACAGTTCTTAAATAACTAAGGGGTGGGGCCACCCGATGACGTAACCAGGTGACGTCATTGACCCAGCATGCACCGGTCGATGACGCCACAAGGATGCCCCTTAGCTATTTAAGAACTGACAGACAGTGGAGATCGGAGACGGCAGGAGCCAGTGACAGGTGCCGACCTGTTTTTTTTTTTTATGTTTTTCGAGTTGGCGGCGGTGACAGAGCTCATTGAAATTAACGCTGGATACACACTGGGGGACATTGTTTTTTTACTAAAGGAATTGTAAAAAAAAATTCTGTTTTTATTTCTTTTTGACACTTTTTGGTGAATGTGTACCGCATACTCATTCACATGGGGGGAGGGGCGGGATCTGGAGGCCCCTTTGTTTAAGGGGGCTTCCAGATTCTGATAAGCCCACCCCGCTGCAGACCTCCACACTCTACTGAGGCCTGGTATGGTTCAGGATGGGGGGAGGCGCTCCCTTGTCCCCATCCCTTTTACGGCCTGCCAGGCTGCATGCACGGATAAAGGTCTGGTATGGATTGGGAGGGGGGGGGGTATCCATGATGTTTTTTTTGGCGTTGTTACCCTTAAAATCCATACAAGAACAGCAAGGGCCTGTTATGAATTGGGGGGGGGGGCACGTTTTTTTATTTTTATAATATCTCTTTGCCAGCAGTTCTTTTCTTTTACATTCAGCTATAAGTGGGGAAACTGCTGACAGTGGATGAGTCATCAGTTGTTAAGGACACAGTAGCCGGATCTAGGCCCGCTCCTTAACCACTTTAAGACCAAGCCTCTTTTTTAGATGTGGTGTTTACAAGTTAAAAACATTTTTTTTTGCTAGAAAATTACTTAGAACCCCCAAACATTATACATTTTTTTTATAACATCCTAGAGAATAAAATGGCGGTCGTTGCAATACTTTCTGTCACATCATATTTGCGCAGTGGTCTTACAAGCGCACTTTTTAAAAAAAAATACACTTTTTTGAATAAAAAAATAAGACAACAGTAAAGTTAGCCCAATTTTTTTTTATATTGTGAAAGATAATGTTTCGGTGAGTAAATTGATTCCCAACATGTCACGCTTCCCGCTAGTGGAATGGCGACAAATTTTACAAACAAATTCTACTGGTTGCATGTTTTGCGTTACAGAGGAAGTCTAGGGCTAGAATTATTGCTCTCACTCTGCCGATCACGGCGATACCCCACATGTGTGGTTTGAACGCCGTTTTCATATGCGGGCACTACTCACATATACATTTGCTTCTGCACGTGAGCTCGGTGGGATGGGGCGAGTTTAAATTTTTTTTTCTTTTTTTTTATCGAGACTGCGACATTATGGCAGACACATCAGACATTTTTGACACTACTTTGGGACCATTGTCATTTATACAGCGATCAGTGCTATAAAAATGCATTGATTACTGTGTAAATGACACTGGCAGTGAAGGGTTTAACCACTAGGAGGCGATGAAGGGGTTAAGCATGTTCTAGGGAGTGCTTCTAACTGTGGGGGGGAGGGGCTTCAACACACACAACAGTGATCACTGCTCTTGATTACACAGCCGTGATCTCTGTCCTGTCACTAGGCAGAACTGGGGGGATTGCTTTGTTTACAAAAGCATCTCCCCGTTCTACCTCTCAGTGACATGATTATGGGCACCCGGCGGACATCGAGTCCGTGGGACCCGCGGTCATGGAGAACGCGGCAGGCGCAATCGCCCACAGCACCGCTTCTTAAAGGGAACGTACCTATACGACCTTTTGCCCACCAGTGCCATTCTGCCAACGTAAATCGGCATGCGCGGGTCGGCAAGCGGTTAAAGACGCCGGTGCCCTACGGATCCAAAAATTTGCAACTGAACCTTATCTGGACATTTCAGCTAAACAGCTGCTTTGGAAATTTGCAGTGAAAATGGAGGGGAAATTTGCACCGAAAATGTGTGAACCTAGCCTTTAGCCAACTAAATCGTTTTTTTTTTTTTTCAGGTCAGTAGTAAGTAACAAAAAAAAAAATGTATTGGGGCTTAAAGTTTGTAAAAGATGTCTGCTGTAGAGTATAAAATACCATTTCTCATAACATACCAATGACTGTGGCATCAAACTCCTGGCTTTAGTCCATCTTGCAATAATAAAGAAAGAAATGGCAAGAATGACAATAAAACCAACAATAACTCCAATTATGATTAGTTTAGCCTGATACGATATACCTAAAAAGAAAGAAAAATAATAATCAAATCAAATTTTAAAGCTATTTTTTGAAAGCTAAACATTCTCTGCTTTTTTTATGTCTGCTGGCTTTATACTTCTTGGGGGCTTCTGTAGGTTGCAAAAATATAGACTTGTAGACAGCAAATGTTTGTCACTTTGCTTCTGAGCCTACTGCGTTTATTTGTTTCTAGTAGTATTGTTTACTGTGGTCTGACCTAAAATAAACTGTGTTCATCAGGCCATCAACTCGTAAAACCTGGTCAACTTAAAAGTCATACTACAGACATGCCAGACCACCACACAATATATATTTAACTGTACATATCTTTAGGCATGTATGAAGTTAATGTGAACACCAGAAGTTTAACTTTCCCCTTGTGTTTCCAATCATATCTATTTATTCGACTCACTAGATCCAAACATTTTATAAGACCCTATTCATGGAAATATAACTAAAGCCCAATTTCCACAGACATTATCTTGTAAACACTACTCTGAAGAGAATTTGAAAAAGCTTACTACTCCTTTTAACCACTTCAATACCAGGCACTCTTACCCTGACCAGGCAAATTTTCAGCTTTCAGCACTGTTACAATTGCATAGTCATGCAACACTGCACTCATATGAAATTGTTATCCATATTTTCACAGAAATAAAGCTTTCTTTTGGTGGTTATTAATCACCACAGTTTTTTTTTTCTTCTGCTAAATAAATAAAAATGACAGAAAAATTTGAAACAAAAACACCTTTTTCTTTGTTTCTGTTATAAAGTTTTCAAATAAATAAACTTTCTTCATAAATTTAAGTCAAAATGTATTCTGCTACATTTCTTTGGTGAAAATAATCCAAATCAGTGTTTATTATTTAGTCTTTAGGAAGGTTATATCGTCTACAAACTATGATATATACAGTCATTGCGAACAATATTGGCACCCCTGCATTTCTATCAGATAATGCACCACTTCGCCCAGGAAATTGTTGCAATTACATATGTTTAGGCAGTCTCATGTTTATTTCTTTTGTTTGTATTGGTATGACACAAAAAATTGGAGAAAAAAAAGCCAAATCAGACACATTCCACACAAAACTCCAAAAATGGACTAGACAAAATCATTGGCACCTTCTCAAAATTGTAAGAAATAATTGCATTCCAAATTTGTGATGCTCCTGTAATTTGTAATTAAACTCGCCTGTATCAATTTAACATGTTCTGACAATATAAAAATCACATCGGCAACCGGTTAAAATGGTGAAAATTGTCTCTGTGTGCCACACGGAGCATGGAGAAGAGAAAAAGCAGCAAAGAATTGTCTGAGGATTTGAGGACAAAAATTGTGGAAAAGCATGGGCAATCTCAAAGTTAATAGCCCATCTCCAGAGATCTTAATGTTCCTGTGTCCACTGTGCACAACACTGTCTAGAAGTTTACAGCCCATGGCACTGTAGCTAATCTCCCCAGACGTGGACAAAAGAGAAAAGTTGATCAAAGATTGCAACAAAGGATTATTCGAATGGTGGATAAAGAATCTCGATCAACTGCCAAACAAATTCAAGCTGACCTTCAGGCACAGGGTGCAACTGTGTCAGCTCACAATATACGTTGCCATCTGAATGAAAAGGGATGCTGGTAGGAAACCCAGGAGGACCCCACTGCTGACACAGAAACATAAAAAAGCCAGATTGGAGTTTGCCAAAACAAATCATCATTCTACTGTTTGCAGAAAAAGAAATGAGGCCTGTAAAGAAAAGAATACAATCCCTATAGTCAAACATGGTGGAGGTTCACTAATGTTTTGGGGTTGCTTTGCTGCTTCAGGCACTGGCTGTGTGCATGGAATTATGAAATCTGAAGAGTTGGGTGTCCGTTAGAGGTCATGGGTCTTACAGCAAGACAATGACCCAAAGCACACGTTAAAAAGCACCCATAAATGGTTTAAGACAAAGCGCTGGAGAGTACTGAACTGGCCAGCAATGAGTCAAGATCTAAATGCCATGGAGCACCTGTGGGGAGATCTCAAAACAGCATTTGGGAAAAGGAACCCTTCCAATCTGAGAGACCCGGAGCAGTTGGCGAAAGAAGAGCGGTCCAAAATTCCAGTAGGGAGGTTTAGGAAACTCTTTGATGGTTACAGGACACAATTGATTTCAGTTATTTTTTCCAAGGGGTGTGCTACCAAATATTAAATTGAGGGTGGCAAGAGTTTTGTCCAGTCCATTATTGGAGTTTTGCATTGAATGTGTCAGATCAGATCAATGTGTCAGATCAATACAAACAAAAGAAATAAACATGAAAACAAGTTCTGGGCAAAGTGGTGCATTAACTGACAGAAATGCAGGGGTGCCAATATTTTTTGACCATGATTGTATATCTGAAAATTGATCAATCTTGATATACTGACACCCTCTCTCATTTCACAGGGCCCGAAAATGCCAGGACAGTATCGATACCCCCAAATGATCCCTTTTTGGAAAGTAGACAGTCCAATGTATTTAGTAAGAGGCATGGAATTTTTTTTGAAGTTGCAATTTGTTGTCACAATTATTTGCAAAATTAAGAAATAATAAAAAAAAATGTTTTTTTTTTTTTAAATATGGTCACAAGTGCAGTACAATATTATCATCATATAACTGGTGTGGCAGTTATCAGGGACACTGACTGGCGACAGTATGTTATTTTTTTTTAGCAATTATTTTTTCTAGCACACTGTGACCAGAGCGATACATTGTTACCATAGCAACACTTTACTACTCGGGGGAAGTGATCAGGATTTTTATTTTTTTACACAATATGATTGCATATACCAATAATTTTATTGGTATAAGCAACCATTTTTACTCAATGAAACTAGTTCATTCAGTGTTTTTTGTTGTGACTAGATGTAATTGGTCAAAGTTAATCACATGGTACAGATCGACTGGGATTGGCATGTCTGTACCATGTGTTCACTGAGACCAATCACAGCTAGAAACGCAACTGTATACAATGGATGGTATGAAAGGAAGCCATCCATTGTTTACAACTGTCTTGTGATCTGCTGTGATTGGTCACAGCAATCACGTGACACTGGCAGCGGGCCGGTGCAGTGACAGATTGTACCACAGCACAACCCCATGAGAGGCACACTCTCCAGAACAAGTGCCCCCGCCCCGACCCGTCATTTTACTATAGACTGGCCGGGAAGGTGCTAAGCAAAACAAAGGGACATTTGATTTAAAGTGTTACTAAACCCACAACAGTAAAATCAGTCTGTATATGCAGTAAAGCGTGCTTGTTATACTCACTGTGGAACCTAATGGGTTAATCCTCCTCATTGTGTAAAAACTAGGGCTGTGGAAATTAAAGATTAATTCCTCAATTAATCGATTAATTTTTTTGATCGATCAAAATTCTTTTGATCGGTACTCACCTCTCCGCCGGCTTCCAGGTCTTCAGGGAGTTCCGTCGGAGATCCGGTGATGTCTGATCGAACGTAATGCTTACGGGGGAGGAGCTACGCATGACGTCACCTGCTGCTGCCCTACGGAACTAACACGATTGTCGGCTTTACATGCTGTGTTTTTATCATCTTTATGTGAGTAGTTTGTGTTTGAACACAAAAATTTAATCTTATACTTAAGCGGTGAGCACTTAGATCTTTTCTTTCTACCCATGATCTGGCGTCCTTGCTGAGATTTAAGGAGACGTGAGAGAAGTTTATGGTCAGTGTTAACCCTTTTGATACCCGCTTGCATGACCACCTGTTTGCACAGGGGTCCATGCCATAAGGTGAGAGTGATTAGTTAGACCGGAGGTGGAGGGATTGTCACGCTACTGTGGAAAAAAATTACTTACGTCAGTGCTACAGTTTGAATTTAAAATGTATTTGTGAACTGTGAAGTTAAGTCATGGATTGTGGAAACTAACTAGTGTCGGGTGATTGTATATAATGTATACCACATTTACCACTAACTAATGCAGAGTTGCAATGCAAGGAGATCAGCTAAAAGTAGTTGGATCTGTATGTGCATTATAATTATTTAAAATTAGTTGATTAATCGATTTAAAAAAAATCGATTAATCGAACGTGAAAATTTTAAACAGTAACAGCCCTAGTAAAAAGGCTATTTGATCCTGTCTTCTCTGAGCCTCCCCTTCTTTTACTGTCCCCAATCCATCTGCTGATAGTATAGAGCCCTAGGAGGCACTCTGCACATGCTCAGTTTGGTGTGTATTGTTAGAGAGTCTATTTTTTTTTGAGTGGGTACATGTGATCAGCACAGTACAGAGGGTCAGGGGTCATGCAGCCTCATAGGACAGTCAGAAGAGAATGAAAACTCCTCCTACAAGCGTTAACCAGTGCTCATCTGGACACTAATAGGAGTCACAAGACTGCTACATACTGCTGAAGAGAAAAGGTATTTTAAGGAGTTTATATTTATTTATTAAAATAATTGCATTTCCATGTTCTGTGTACTGTGGGAGACCAGGTATAATGAATGCAGGTTCCTGTGTTTAGTAACACCTTAACTATAAAATCCTTTTCCTTGAGTACTGGCCAGGATATAGGAGTTGTCATATACAACTGTGTTATATGCAGTTACCTTCCAGGTGGCGGGCTTACAAATCTGAGAAACAGACACCTGATACTAAAAAAGCCAAGGAGACACCAATGGACTTAGTGGAGTGTGACCTAACAGGAAAGAGATGCACCCCTGTCCTTCAAGGAATAGGCGTAGCAATGATCTATCTTGTCCAGATAGCATTGGTAGGATGAGAGTCTGGTAGCTCCTTGCGAGCGCCTCCCAGAAAAACAATAATGCAAACAGATTGCCTCAGTAAGGCCATACCTCAGAGAGAAACCTGCACAACAGGAACCACATCCGGACAGTGGAGAGACACCTCCTTGGGAAGCTTTGGAGCAGGGCAGAAGGACGGTATGATGATCTCCTGATTAAGGTGATTGAAAATCACCTTAATCAGGAGATCATCATACCCTCCTTCTGATCATACCCTCCTGATTGAAACACAAAATAACGGTCAATTTGCCTTGGTCTGGGGCTCCATGCAAGATCTCACCTCGTGGAGTTTCAATGATTATAAGAACGGTGAGGAATCAGCCCAGAAGTACACGGGTGAATATTGTCACTGATCTCAAGGCAACTGGGACCATAGTCACTGAGAAAACAATTGGTAACACCGTGAAGGACTGAAATCCTGCATCGTCCGCAAGGTCCCCCTGCTCAAGAAAGCACATGTACAGACGGCCAAGGCAACAAAAGAGTGGCTCAAGAAGAAGAACATTAAGGTCCTGGAATGGCCTAGCCAGTCTCCAGACCTTAATCCCATAGAAAAAATGCGGAGGGAGCTGAGGGTTCGAGTTACCAAACGTCAGCCTTAAAACCTTAATGATTTGGAGAAGATCTGCAAAGAGGAGTGGGACAAAATCCCCCCTGAGGTGTGTGCATACCTGGATGTCAACTACAAGAAATGTCTGGCCTCTGTGATTGCCAACAAGAGTTTTGCCACCAAGTACTAAGTTATGTTTTGCGAAGGGGTCAAATACTTATTTCACTCAATAAAATGCAAGGAGAAATGAGGGGTACAGGAAGAAGCCAATGAGGCGTCTGAAGAAGAGAGGCCACCATGCTGTGAGGGGGACCCAAAGATTTGCTTAATGTTAGCTGTAGTTGGAAAGGTGGCCATGCAGTAAGCAAACTTTAGGCAGCGGGTTTCCTTACTCTATAAAGTCTGTGCCATACGGAGGGCTAATAGCCTGCTGGGAATGGAGCCACTGCGCTGACCCAGCCTGCACAGTCTGAATGAGCAAGATTGCCCCCATTTTTCTGCTGTGCAGGCTGCAGGAGAAAGAACCAGCAGGAAAGAGGGTTCGCTACTAAAGTGGTACCATGGAAAAAGCAAAGTGGCCAAAAAGGGCTGCAACTAGAGTACATATACACAGGGGCAGAGATAGAGCATACTCCAGATGGTGACCTGGAGATACAGGGGACAGAAAGAGAGATTCCAGGGCAGCAGACAGAGAGCTCCAAAGTGCCTGCTAGGAAGGCAAAGAGCCATTGCACAGACAACACATGGGTTTTAAAGAGCCAGGCCCTTAGACTTCTAGCGATCTTCAGGGACTGGAACTCCTGGGATACAGATCACCACTTCCCTCGATCTGTATAGCACCCTGCGGCTTACTCCAGATGTTGCAATTTATGCAAAGGAGGAGTGCCGAACGCAGGGTCCAGTACCCAAAGCAACTTATAGCCTGGTCCCTCGTCTTCCATCTCGAAAAAAGAAGGGGGATTGTGCGGGTAGGAGTATGAGTAGGGGATGAAAACGAAAGTACCAAAGTATATAAAAAAATATCCAATTTTTTATTACAACATGAACTTTACAAAATACAGTTTAAATATTCATAAAAACATAGGATATGTTTTACATATACAGTTGCTTGTTTGTTGGATCACATATAGACTCCAGAAGGGTCATGCAGGTGATGTGATCACACAAAACCCAACCTGTTTCGGAAAAACGGGGGAATAGGAGTAACAGTATTTATTTCCTTCCTCAGGGATTAAAGCGGGACTGTACCTGTAAAAAAAAAAATTAAAAGGCAGCAGCTACAAATACTGCAGCTGCTGACTTTTAATAAATGGACACTTACCTGTCACAGGTTCCAGCGATGACGGCAGCAAAGCCCGATCAATCGATCGCCTCTCTGCTGCTGCCGGCGCCATTCTCAGTGAGGGAATCAGGAAGTGTCGCCTTTGCGGCTTCACTTCCCGGTTCCCTACTGGGCATGCGCGAGTCGCGCAGCGCAATGAGAATCGTCAGCGATGTCTGCCGGGACACGTGTGTGTCCCGGCAGACAGCGCGACAGGACAGGAAGTGCCGTAAACTCCCGTGGGAGTTTATGCCCGGAAGTGGGTGCAGATACCTGTCTTAGACAGGTATCTGCACCCCCTCCCCCCTGAAAGGTGCCAAATGTGACACCGGAGGGGGGGAGGGTTCAGAAAAGCAGAAGTTCCACTTTAGGGTGGAATCCTGCTTTAAGCAAAGATCAAATATTGTTTTCAGTCTAATGAACCATACAGTAAAAAATTGAAATATATATTTTTACTTGGTGCAATAGATATTGTATAGGCATAGCGGAAACTGTCAAGAACATGGGATAAACACAATACTCACATTTTCAGTATCCTGATTGAACTAATACACAAGCCATATTGAAGAGCGACGGAGCCTCGACTCTCCAAACGTACTAGATAGCAGTATTATATTAATAGGAAAAGGACTTGGCTATTTCAATAGCTAGTTATCAAATGGATAGAAGGAACCAAAGCATTCGGCTGGAACATTCCCAGGCTATGCTTTAGGCTAGGCTGTGGTATAAGCTGTCCCCACCATCAAGCAGCAAATCAAATCTCACAAGGAACATCCATAAAGTCGGGAGACCGCCAGTCTACCATAAAAAACAAAAAATGACATGAAAAAAGAATTATTCAAAAGCTGATGTTGAGTCTCCCATGCATGTCAAATGCACTCCGAGTTAGGCATGGAACATATGTAAAAGTATATAACAAAATGTAATAATATAATAAAGACCCCATGCCTAAAAAGGGGGAGGTAATTCATTTCTATAAAAGAGTGTAAAAATATAGAAATATAGAAAATACCTCCAGTGCAAAAAACTTTTTCCTGGGTCAATATCTCACCTGGTTTAGCATGCTAGATGTATGACCGAATCCTGGCTGTGCAGCAGAAAACTGATGCATTGAAGGAGTATTTAAGCCAGGATGGGTCAATAGTAATTGATAAATTGGTTTATTAAAATCATCTGGGGCAGAGCATGGACGCTCAGAAGTATGTGAAGCTATCAGTAAAGTAAGATATACTGATCAGCTGTGTATAAGAACATGTGTGGACGGCGCTGACCCCACAGGGGGGCGTTCCCCCGACCAATGCGGTGTCCGGTGCCACCGCGTAATCAGAACAATGACGTCAGACATCGACATGGTCGCTGGCACAACAAACGGGCAGGCAAGTACTGGCAAGATGGTTAAGCCAGGATGCGCATGTGCCGCAAACGGGACATCCAAGTGGCTACATAGTGTAATACAGCTAAGCTAGATGAAATGTAGAGGCTGACAAGAAGGAAAAAGATAACTATGAGAGCCTGGACGCATCTCTGCGGAAGCGCAGTATATTGCAAACCTTACAGAGGGAAAGCCCAAGGATGTAATAACATCCAAGGGCCCCTGTGTGCCGGGGAGCCTCGATGAGCCACCGACGGTGACGACAAAACACCACAGCATACCCAAGTGGTTCCAATTTCAAAGAATTAATGCTAATGAAAGAGATAACTAAGATTAGAAAGGATTTATGGGCCTGGAGGCTGCGTCATTCTTGTACATTTGTATTATACAGACAAATGTCGAGCATTTCTGAAAAAATACTAGAGCTGAAAAAGAGGGTGGGTAGGGGCTAGTGAAACCTTTCAGAAACTTAAGGTGGCATTGTGGCAGCATCCGGTGCTTGTGGCTCTTGATTTTGCGAGAGTTTGTGGTGCAGACAGATGCCTCAAGTGTGGGCTTGGGGGCAGTGTTGTCTCAAGAGGTCAATGGGGAAGAACACCCCGTAGCTTTTCTGAGTAGGAAGCTGACGACAGCAGAGAAAAACGGCACTGTGGTAGAGAGGGAGTGTCTTGCCATCAAGTGGGCTCTGGACTCCCTACAATATTTTCTCCTAGGTAGAAGGTTTCGCCTGGTGTCCGACCAGGCCCCATTGACCTGGATGAGGCAAAACAAGCACACCGATGCCAGGGTGACAAGGTGGTCCCTGTCTCTCCAGGAGTTTAACTTTGGAGCACAGACCCGGGAGACAACATCAGAAGACAACATCAGAATGCCGATGCCCTCTCCCGAGTCCATTGAATGATGCCTCCAACACCTCCGCGTTGAGGTGGGGGGGGGGGGGGGGGGGAATATGTACAAGACGCCAAGGTTGGGTCCTGGATGGGTGCTATATTGCACCAATATTTGGGGTATGGTGCCTTTAAGGGAAGTGCGGTAGTGTTCAGGGGGTCACCCAGAAAGGGTGAGGAATTCCGGGAGTAGAGTCAATCAGGAGAGAACTGACTCGCAGTCCTCTCTGTCTTAATAGTTATTTGGGACCACAGGGATTCAGCACACAGCGGGTTAAAGGCCTCCAGGAAACGGCTCATAAAAGACAGGAAGTAGTGAAGAGGTGGTGGTGAGGAGGAGTAGGTGATTACACCTGTCGTGATGAGCTGTTTGGGCTGTTTGGAGCTGCTAAAGATTCAACAAGGACTATTTAAACTGGGGTAAATACCCCGCCACAAACTGTATCTGCCTTTTCTTTAATTTTCTTTGCGCTGAAGATAAGCAGACTTAATTTTATATTTTTGTGCTGTGTGCTGAACAAAGCTTTATTTTTGATTTGCTTACAAATAAAAGCCTGTTTGCTTAAAGTTTAAACAGTTTATGCACTTGGTTTTTGCGATTATCCCCCAAAGTTTACTAATATGTATGTATGTATGTATGTATGTATGTATGTATTTATATGTAGCACCCTCTACTTTTAGGTAGGTGCTTAGTGGTGTTTTCGGACAGTGTAGGATATAAAGACGGGTAAATTTAACCAGGACCGTGTACTTTTGTTAGGCCTGGTTGTGGCTTCAGGGTTGGGAGTGTCAGAATAGAGGGGGGTGTGGCTGCCTACACTTGGGCTCAGGGATACCTTCTCTGCTTAACAGTGGATTGTGCTGGAAAGAGAGGATGCGCTGAGACCTGAGTGGCAGGAAACCCCATGTGAGAGAACTGACCAATGGTTATTTCATATGGTCAAAAGGGAGGTCTCGTAAAAAGGGGGGTCACATGCTCTGGGAGGTTCAAGGTTCAGAGTTAGGAGTGAGAGTTCTGAAGGCTGGGGCCCGGGAGTTCAGAGATCCCAGAGCCAGATAGCCGGAGGCGAGTCCAGGGAGGCCGAAATATGGTCCCTGGAGAAGTCGGCATGTAGCGCTGGAGGAATACCGGACGTCCCATGCAGGGATGTACCGGACAGCATGGGAGGGGGGAAGTAGGAACTAAGCAGAGGAAGAAGACTAGGTAATCGACTTTCTGTGAGTAGAACATGGACTGTTGATTGGGAGAGAGCAACGGGAGTGCAAACCCAGTAGAGCTAATCAGGAACTTCATACTGTGTATCCAAGGATCACAGTATCAAGCACTTTCCAGGACAGGGGGAGGAAGTTTGACAATACAAGTCATGGAAATAGGCAGTGTGGCCTGTAACTTTGAGTTCAACATCCACAGCGTTATTCAGAGTAATGCTTACCTGTTCACATTGGGAGTGCTGCATCATAGAGAGAGAGAGAAATGGAACCAGGAAAGGATCGCTATAAGGGATTTAATTAACAAAGCCACGGCTACAGATTAATACCCTTTAACCTAAAAATGGGGTCGGATGGGGCATCTCATATACCCTACTGAATAGCCCACCTTTTTTTTTATATCCAGAATAAAGAATGATAAAATCTGGAATCTTGACTGTTTGGTGTCATGTAATTGCATGGGGGATCGGAAGCGGAGCAGTCTGGCAAAAGGTAATGAACAAACTCAGCAGCCCCCATGGGGGTACCGCTATATATAATATATCATTTTTTTTTCTTTGTAAAATATAAATGACGTTGTGTCAAGTAAAAAGATCACAAATATGTCACGCCTTAAAATTGCATGCATCTGTGGAATGGTAACAAACTATGCTACTCAACATTGTCCTTAGGCGACACTTTAAAATACTTTACAGGCAGGGCCGGATTTCCCACAAGGCCACTGAGGCCAGGCCTCGGGGCGGCAGTGGTGCAGGGGCGGCGCCGCTCCAGCAGGGGGCTTCTCGGCTTTTGCGGCCGCCCCCCGCACTAACATCATTCGGAGCTCTGTATGAGCAGGGCGGGGATGAGGATAAACAAGCGCTGGTTCTGACTAGAAAGGAGAGCAGGGGGGGGAGCAGAGCCGATCGGCCCTATAGGCACACTATGCAAGCTGCTTAGGGCCCCGCCGCTGTGGGGGGCCCCCAAGACCCAGCATCCCCCCCTGCACCTCTGGCTGGCCGTTTAGAGTGCAGTGAGGAGAGGTGGGAGGAGGTGGA
Source organism: Lithobates sylvaticus (assembly GCA_028564925.1). NCBI lineage: Eukaryota > Metazoa > Chordata > Amphibia > Anura > Ranidae > Lithobates > Lithobates sylvaticus. The sequence continues at coordinate 226,182,489 of CM053028.1, forward strand.
AGGCGGTGATCGGCAGCTCTATGGTGCCTGAGTGGGCGGCGGGATCTCCCTGGGGTTTGTAGTACTCTCAGTGTATACAGTGGAGAGGAGAAGGGAGGGGCCTCTGACCCGGGCAGGTATCAGTTTCACTTTCACTCTGCTTGAACACTGTTGCTGATCCCCGGGTCAGAGGCCCCTCCCCTCTCCGCTGTATACATTCGGAGATAGAACTACTAGCCCCAGGGAGATCCCCCTGCCTGTGGACACCATATAGCTGCCGATCGCCGCCTCGTACCTCCACCAGCCAGGTACAGGGGAACCTCTGCAAGGGGGGGGAGTCAGCTGTTTGGGGGCCCAAATGTAAGAGGGGGGGCTTTCTGGGGACACTAATGTAAGGAAGGGGGCCTCTGGGGACACTAATGTAAGAGGGGGGCTCTCTGGGGACACTAATGTAAGGACGGGGCCCTCTGGGGACACTGATGTAAGGACGGGGCCCTCTGGGGACACTGATGTAAGGACGGGGCCCTCTGGGGACACTGATGTAAGGACGGGGCCCTCTGGGGACACTGATGTAAGGACGGGGCCCTCTGGGGACACTGATGTAAAGACGGGGCCCTCTGGGGACACTGATGTAAAGACGGGGCCCTCTGGGGGACACTGATGTAAGAGGGGGCCCCCTGGGGACACTAATGTCAGAGGGGGGCTCTCTGGGGACCCTGTGTAAGGAGGGGCTCTCTGTGGACCCTGTGTAAGGAGGGGCTTTCTGGGGATACTAATTTAAGAGGGAAGGCTCTCTTGGGACACTAATGTAAGGGGAGGCTCTCTTGGGACCCTGGTGTAAAGGGGGGGGCTCTCTGGGGACCCTAATGTAGGGGGAGGCTCTCTGGGGACCCTGATGTAAGGGGGGATCTCTGGGGACCCTAATGTAGGGGGAGACTCTCTGGGGACCCTGATGTAGGGGGATGCTCTCTGAGGACACTGATTTAAGGGGGGCTCTCTGGGGACCTTGGTGTAAGGGGGGCTCTCTGAGGACCCTGATGTAAGGGGGGCTCTCTGAGGCCCCTGATGTAAGGGGGGCTCTCTGAGGACCCTGATGTAAGGGGGGCTCTCTGAGGACCCTGATGTAAGGGGGGGCTCTCTGAGGACCCTGATGTAAGGGGGGCTCTCTGAGGACCCTGATGTAAGGGGAGGCTCTCTGGGGACCCTAATGTAGGGGAGGCTCTCTGGGGATCCTAATGTAGGGGGAGGCTCTCAGGGACCCTGATGTAAGGGGGGGGGCTCTCTGGGGACCCTAATGTAGGGGGAGGCTCTCTGGGGACCCTGATGTAAGGGGGGATCTCTGGGGACCCTAATGTAAGGGGAAGGCTCTCTGGGGACCCTGATGTAGGGGGATGCTCTCTGAGGACACTGATTTAAGGGGGGCTCTCTGGGGACCTTGGTGTAAGGGGGGCTTTCTGAGGACCCTGATGTAAGGGGGGGGGCTCTCTAAGGACCCTGATGTAAGGGGGGGCTCTCTGAGGACCCTGATTTAAGGGGGGGCTCTGAGGACCCTGATGTAAGGGGGGCTCTCTGGGGACCTCATTCTGTTCTATATTGTTGTACTTATTCTTTGACTGTTTTGTTTAAAGGAGGGAGGATTGTTTTGGGAGCACTGAAGTGTCAGGTGTGACTGTGTGGCAATGGCAAATAGTTTACATAGCTCACGGCATCACAGGTCAAGTAGAGGGCCCCTTAGCAGAATTTTGCTTAGGGCCCCAGGGATGTCAGGATCGGCACTGGGGGGGGAGTTTGTGTGGGCAGCTGCAGGAGGAGCGTCTTCTCCCCCAGGCAGCAAGACTTGTACAGTGTTTAGGGGAGAGCAAGAATAGCTATTCCCCTCTAGCTCTGGTGTTCCACAGCCTCTGGCATCCTGTCACAGTGATACAGTGAGAGCGTGGAAAGCCAGCTAGCTTGTGCAGGAGTCGGGCTGTGTTCTGTCTCCACTGTCCTCCTAACCCCTCCCTCACTGCACTGCTTGTCCAATCCAATACTCCTCCTCCCATTTGTGCCCGCCCACACTCCAGCCACATGCATGCAATGTACGGTACTGTGCTGTGAGGGGAGTTCTGTTTTCAAACAATAACTGCCACAGCCCTGGGGGAGACCAGCCTGAATGGGAGAGCATAATTGGTGAGTGAGACCCCCAGAATAACCCCCCTCTCTGTTCCCACCCCTTTGTGCTATGTACCTTCTTCCTCCCCCTCTCTTCCTCATGATCATCACCTTCTCTCTCTGTCCCCCCTAGGCTAGAGCCTAGCCTGTCTGTATACCATCCTAGCCTGCCTGTATACCATCCTAGCCTGCCTGTATACCGCCCTAGCCTGCCTGCATACCGCCCTAGCCTGCCTGTATACCACCCTAGCCTGCCTGTATACCACCCTAGCCTGTTTGTATACCATCCTAGCCTGCCTGTATACTGTCCTAGCCTGCCTGTATACCGCCCTAGCCTGCCTGTATACCGCCCTAGCCTGTTTGTATACCGCCCTAGCCTGTTTGTATACCATCCTAGCCTGCCTGTATACTGTCCTAGCCTGCCTGTATACCTTCCTAGCCTGCCTGTATACCGTCCTAGCCTGCCTGTATACCGCCCTAGCCTGCCTGTATACTGCCCCAGCCTGCCTGTATACCGCCTGTATACCGCCCTAGCCTGCCTGTATACCGCCCTAGCCTGCCTGTATACCACCCTAGCCTGCCTGTATACCACCCGAGCCTGCCTGTATACCATCCTAGCCTGCCTGTATACCGTCCTAGCCTGCCTGTATACGTCCTAGCCTGCCTGTATACCGTCCCAGCCTGTAGGGATGTATATAGAGATGATAGAGGGGGTGTATATAGAGATGATAGAGGGGGTGTATATAGAGATGATAGAGGGGGTGTAGATAGAGGGGTGTATATAGAGATGATAGAGGGGTGTAGATAGAGGGGTGTATATAGAGATGATAGAGGGGTGTATATAGAGATGATAGAGGGGTGTATATAAAGATGATAGAGGGGTGTATATAGAGATGATAGAGGGGGGAGTATATAGAGATGATAGAGGGGGGAGTATATAGAGATGATTGAGGGGGAGTATATAGAGATGATAGAGGGTGGAGTATATAGAGATGATAGAGGGGGATATATAGAGATGATAGAGGGGTGTATATAGAGATGATAGAGGGGGAGTGTATAGAGATGATAGAGGGGGAGTATATAGAGATGATAGAGGGGGGAGTATATAGAGATGATAGAGGGTGTATATAGAGATGATAGAGGGGGAGTATATAGAGATGATAGAGGGGGAGTATATAGAGATGATAGAGGGGGAGTATATAGAGATGATAGAGGGGTGTATATAGAGATGATAGAGGGGGGATGTATATAGAGATGATAGAGGGGTGTATATAGAGATGATAAAGGGGGAGTATATAGTGGAGATATGTTTTTAATCGATCTATTGTAGCAGTCATCGATAAAGGACGAGAATGGTTGTGGTGTGTGTGTGTGTGGGGTGGCATTGAAGGACCCGGCCTTGGGGCGGCAAAGGGAGTAAATCTGGGCCTGTTTACAGGTCATCATTTTAGAATAAACTGTGAATTTTGGCGCTAGAAATATTACACACACTGGCATTCATGGTGATACAAATATGTATAGCATAATTGTCAACCTTTTTTGACCCTGCACTGCAGTAGAGGGGTGTATATAGAGATGATAGAGGGGTGTAGATAGAGGGGTGTATATAGAGATGATAGAGGGGTGTATATAGAGATGATAGAGGGGTGTATATAAAGATGATAGAGGGGTGTATATAGAGATGATAGAGGGGGGAGTATATAGAGATGATAGAGGGGGGAGTATATAGAGATGATTGAGGGGGAGTATATAGAGATGATAGAGGGGGAGTATATATAGAGATGATAGAGGGGGAGTATATAGAGATGATAGAGGGGTGTATATAGAGATGATAGAGGGGGGAGTATATATAGAGATGATAGAGGGGGGATATATAGAGATGATAGAGGGGGGAGTATATAGAGATGATTGAGGGGGTGTATATAGAGATGATAGAGGGGGAGTATATAGAGATGATAGAGGGGGAGTATATAGAGATGATAGAGGGGGAGTATATAGAGATGATAGAGGGGGGAGTATATAGAGATGATAGAGGGGGGAGTATATAGAGATGATTGAGGGTTTATATAGAGATGATAGAGGGGAGAGTATATAGAGATGATAGAGGGGGGAGTATATAGAGATAGATATAGAGATGATAGAGGGGGAGTATATAGAGATGATAGAGGGTGTATATAGAGATGATAGAGGGGGGAGTATATAGAGATGATAGAGGGGTGTATATAGAGATGATAAAGGGGGAGTATATAGTGGAGATATGTTTTTAATCGATCTATTGTAGCAGTCATCGATAAAGGACGAGAATGGTTGTGGTGTGTGTGTGTGTGTGTGTGGGGTGGCATTGAAGGACCCGGCCTTGGGGCGGCAAAGGGAGTAAATCTGGGCCTGTTTACAGGTCATCATTTTAGAATAAACTGTGAATTTTGGCGCTAGAAATATTACACACACTGGCATTCATGGTGATACAAATATGTATAGCATAATTGTCAACCTTTTTTGACCCTGCACTGCAGTAGAGGGGTGTATATAGAGATGATAGAGGGGTGTAGATAGAGGGGTGTATATAGAGATGATAGAGGGGTGTATATAGAGATGATAGAGGGGTGTATATAAAGATGATAGAGGGGTGTATATAGAGATGATAGAGGGGGGAGTATATAGAGATGATAGAGGGGGAGTATATAGAGATGATTGAGGGGGGAGTATATAGAGATGATAGAGGGGGAGTATATAGAGATGATAGAGGGGGAGTATATAGAGATGATAGAGGGGTGTATATAGAGATGATAGAGGGGGGAGTATATATAGAGATGATAGAGGGGGGAGTATATAGAGATGATTGAGGGTGTATATAGAGATGATAGAGGGGGAGTATATAGAGATGATAGAGGGTGAGTATATAGAGATGATAGAGGGGGGAGTATATAGAGATGATATAGGGGGGAGTATATAGAGATGATAGAGGGGGGTATATAGAGATGATAGAGGGGATAGAGAGGGGGGTATATAGAGATGATAGAGGGGGGAGTATATAGAGATAGATATATAGATGGGTGTATATAGAGATAGATAGATAGAGGGGGAGTATATAGAGATATATAGATATAGAGGGGGAGATAGAGGGGGAGTGAGATATAGAGGGGGAGTATATAGAGATGATAGAGGGGTGTATATAGAGATGATAGAGGGGGGAGTATATAGAGATGATAGAGGGGTGTATATAGAGATGATAAAGGGGGAGTATATAGTGGAGATATGTTTTTAATCGATCTATTGTAGCAGTCATCGATAAAGGACGAGAATGGTTGTGGTGTGTGTGTGTGTGTGTGTGGGGTGGCATTGAAGGACCCGGCCTTGGGGCGGCAAAGGGAGTAAATCTGGGCCTGTTTACAGGTCATCATTTTAGAATAAACTGTGAATTTTGGCGCTAGAAATATTACACACACTGGCATTCATGGTGATACAAATATGTATAGCATAATTGTCAACCTTTTTTGACCCTGCACTGCTCTCTGTGCTAACACAATGATGGTACCCAAGAGTAAGAAAAGTAAGCCTGGGAGGTGGGGTTGTCATGTTTCTTAGCATGTCGGCAGCCGGAAGAAAAAATTTAAACGATTTCTTAATTGCTAGAACAGCTTGGAGTTTCTTTATATGCTAATTACATAGGATTATTTTTTAACATGACTTGAATAATAATACTGTTTCATTAAAAAAAAAAAAAAAAAAACACAAAAAATAATAATGTATATTTTTGAAGACACCTAGTATAAACACTTTAACTGTCTATATGAGTTTCATGTAATCCATTGCGCAGCTTAAAGGGGTTGTAAACCCTTGTTTAAAAAACAAAAAACAAACATGTCATACTTACCTCCACTGTGCAGTTCATTTTGCACAGAGTGGCCCCTAACATCCTCTTCTGGGGTCCCTCAGTGACGCTGATGGCTCTTCCCCCGCATCGAGTGTCCACAGTGGAGAAACGCTCTCCTTGGTGGACCCCCTTGTGGGCGCGCTCTCGTGTCCCGCATCTGTGTCCATTCACAGAGAATGCAGGACTCGGCGTCCCACCCCTGCGTCATTGGATTTGATTGACCGCAGTGGGAGTCAATGGCTGCGCTGCTATCAATTTATCCAATCGGGACAGGAGACACCAGGTAGAGCTGGTGTGCTCGTTACTGGCTGAAGAATGATCGGGGTCAGTCAAGTAATCGGGGGCTGCAGCACCATAGAAGATTTTTCACCTTAATGCATTAACCACTTTCCGACCGGCGCACGACGATGTACGTCCCTTTTTTGAAGAGGGATATCTCGGTAACGGCAGCAGCTGCTGCCACAACCGAGATATCCATCTCTTCAGGCGCCGGTCGGCTGTCCGATAATGGTGGTCATCGCGGCGGATTCGCCGCGAGATCACCGTTATCGGCGGCGGGAGAGGTGCCCCCCCTCCCGCCGCTCTCCCGCGCCTTCTGCCGCTTACCGGAACCGTCGGCAGCGGCGGAGGCGATCGGGTCCTTCCCCCTCCTGTGCCTAGAGATGAGTGACGCTAAGATGGCCGCCACTCATCTCTATACCATAGGAGGGCGGAAGCGACGTCAAAAACGTCACTTCCGCCCATACCTCTTAAAGAGGAATTTTCAAATGTCATTTTTTTAAATGACATTTTTTTTTTTTTTTTCATTGAAGTCCAAATATGAGATCTGAGGACTTTTTGACCCCAGATCTCATATTTAAGAGGACCTGTCATGCTTTTTTCTATTACAAGGAATGTTTACATTCCTTGTAATAGGAATAAAAGTGAGCCAATTATTTTGTTTTTTAAAAACAGTGTAAAAATAAATAAAATCAAGAAAAATAAATAAGAAAAACAAAAAAAATTTTTTTTAAAGCGCCCCGTCCCGACGAGCTCGTGCGCAGAAGCGAACGCATACGTGAGTAGCACCCGCATATGAAAACGGTGGTCAAACCACACATGTGAGGTATCGCCGCGATCAATAGAGCGAGAGCAATAATTATAGCCGTAGACCTCCTCTGTAACGCAAAATATGCAACCTGTAGAATTTTTTAAACGTCGCCTATGCAGATTTTTGAGGGTAAAAGTTTGATGCCATTCCACGAGCGGGCGCAATTTTGAAGCGTGACATGTTAGGTATCAATTTACTCGGCGTAACATTATCTTTCACAATATGTTAAAAAATTGGACTAACTTTACTGTTGTCTTATTTTTTTATTCAAAAAAGTTAATTTTTTCCCAAAAAAGTGCGCTTGCAAGACCGCTGCGCAAATACGGTGCGGAAAAAAATATTGCAACGACCGCCATTTTATTCTCTAGGGTGTTAGAAAAAAAACAATATATAATGTTTGGGGGTTCTACGTTTTTTTCTAGCAAAAAAAACGGTTTTAAACATGTAAACACCTAAAATCCAAAACGAGGCTGGTCTTAAAGTGGTTAAGGTTAAAAACCATGAGGGTTTACAGCCCCTTTAAAGCTGAAGTTTAGGCATGGACTATTTTGCATAGTTATTCTGGTTCACGTTGAAGCAATGTAACTATGCATGTGCCATACCTGTGGGATTCTCATGGAAACTGAAAATCCCTGTATTGGGCACTGCTACTATTCTGTGAGTTGTGCCAAACAGCTGTCCTACTGACCATAGATGATCACGGGTTGCAGAAAAGAAAATTGCTGAATTCTCCCATCAACACAGTCCTTGTTGATGGAATCCTTCCCGTTCCGGCTGGGAGAACACATAAATTATTGCCAGTGGCTATAGCTTGAAAAATCCAACAGGATTGGTTGTAACCAAGTTATTTGATCGATCAACTTACAATCAGCCCACCCAAACATGGTTAGAATCCCAGCTGGTCCTGCTGAACTGGCCAAGATTTGAACCGTCTATGGCCAGTTTTATGGAATACAGGAGGTCGGTCGTTCAGCACAGCATTCAAAGAACATTTAGCATTCTCTCAATGTTTATTGATTGGGCGAGGTAGGGGTGTCACAACATTCACCTTGTCCTATTAGAGAACACTTGGCATTCACTGAGAAAATGCAAAGTGTTTTCTGAATGGTGCCTGTGCCAAGCAAGTGACCTTCTGTGTTCACTAAGCAGCTGGCAGTAGCTGGGCAAGGGATCCACAGTGCCTACTACAGTGATTAACAGCTTTCACAGAGATCAGCCAGAGATGGCATATTCTTACTTTCACAAGCAATAGCACAGCAACAGGTCCTTCTGCAACACAAGCTTTGTGAATCACATGACCAAAGGGTATTTTTATATACATCAGTATAACACAAACATAACTTGCCTCTTTCATCAGAAAAACATATCTCCTTGGATTCCTCCATTGTCATCAAAAAATGATGTGATTCACCTTTTGCAGAAAAACAGTTAATCTCCTGATCCGAAATAGAAAGTGTAACTTTACATGCTGAACTGTCACAATCTGTTGCCCTCTGCAAAAAAAGAAAAAATAATTATGTGGAGAGCTTATTGAGCATGCAGCTTTGTCCTTGTTAAATCCTTGCCCATATTCCTGCTTATGCTGGTGCCATGGCCTCTGCCCCAGGTTTTGTGTTCTATGGAGCAACCCTTGCATGCAGGGGTTAGAACTATGTCCCCTTACGCTGTGTGCATCAATATAAACGCAAAGCCCCATAGCCTTGGAAGGTCGTCCCCTGCTCCTACCACCTCCAAGCTAGAAGACTGACTCAACTGCACGGTCCACTATTAACTCTGCTATGTGAAGATAAAAAGTTCAGGGAAGAGGCACTGAGACAGCAAGAGCCAGCAGCATTGAAAGTTGTAGACTAAAAGTGCTGGGGGATAAGAATTTTAACAAATAGTTTACTGGGGAATGTCTATTTTATTGTGCTCAATGTACTAAGCTAAAACATGCTAATGGGTTTAACCACTTTAAGACCAGCCTCGTTTTGGATTTTAGGTGTTTACATGTTTAAAACAGTTTTTTTTGCTAGAAAAAAACGTAGAACCCCCAAACATTATATATTGTTTTTTTTCTAACACCCTAGAGAATAAAATGGCGGTCATTGCAATACTTTTTTTCACACCGTATTTGCGCAGCGGTCTTACAAGCACACTTTTTTTGGAAAAAATTCACTTTTTTGAATAAAAAAATAAGACAACAGTAAAGTTAGTCCTATTTTTTTATATATTGTGAAAGATAATGTTACGCCGAGTAAATTGATACCTAACATGTCACGCTTCAAAATTGTGCCCGGTCGTGGAATGGCATCAAACTTTTACCCTCAAAAATCTCCATAGGCAACGTTTAAAAAATTCTACAGGTTGCATATTTTGCGTTACAGAGGAGGTCTACGGCTATAATTATTGCTCTCGCTCTACCGATCGCGGCGATACCTCACATGTGGTTTGACCACCGTTTTCATATGCGGGTGCTACTCACGTATGCGTTCGCTTCTGCGCACGAGCTCGTCGGGACGGGGCGCTTTAAAAAAAAATTTTTTTAGTTTTTCTTATTTATTTTTCTTGATTTTATTTATTTTTACACTGTTTTAAAAAAAAAAATGTATTGGCTCACTTTTATTCCTATTACAAGGAATGTAAACATCCCTTGTAATAGAAAAAAGCATGACAGGTCCTCTTAAATATGAGATCTGGGGTCAAAAAGTCCTCAGATCTCATATTTGGACTTAAAAGCAAAAAAAAAAATGTCATTTAAAAAAAATGACATTTGGAAAATGTTCCTTTAAGAGGTATGGGCGGAAGTGGCGGCCATCTTAGCCTCACTCGTCGCTATACCCAGCACGGAGGAGGACCCGATCGCTTCCGCCGCTGCCTCCGGTAAGTGGGGGAGAGCGGCGGGAGGCACCTCTCCCACCGCCGATAAGGGTGATCTCGCGGCGAATCCGCCGCGATGACCACCATTATCGGAATGCCGACCGGCGCCTGAAGAGATGGATATCTCGGTTGTGGCAGCAGGACGTATATCGTCCGGTCGGAAAGTGGTTAATACTACTTTCAAACAACACATTTCCAGTATACAATGTTTACTCAATTTACTCAAATATACTGTATATAAAATATAACCCCAGTCAATCTTGGTCAATCTAAAAACATGGCTAAATATAGCTACCATAGTTACGACTGTTACTTTCAATACAAAATAGTTGAAATCAAGAATAGGATTGTTCAAGCTATTCTCAGAAATAAAGCATTATGTATACACTATATTTCCAAAAGTATTGGGACGCCTGCCTTTACACACACATTAACTTTAATGGCATCCCAGTCTTACTCCGTAGGGTTCAATATTGAGTTGGCTCACCTTTTTGCAGCTTCAACTTTTCTGGGAAGGTTGTCCACGAGGTTTAGAGGTGCGTCTATGGGAATGTTTGACCATTCTTCCAGAAGCACATTTGGTGTTAACTGCTAATCTAACCTCAAACTATACTATTATAATGAATATTGTTTTCTGTATTGTTGTCCAAATGTTGCAGCCATCCTTATTGCAAACAGCATTCTCACATCAAAAAAAATAAAAAATAAATGATGGTCTACCTGAGTTTTTCTATTACTTCCATAGTATACTATGTAATTAAGATCAAGTTCTATTTCAATATTAGAGGGTACTTTCGGGTGAGTAATCACAATCTCAACGATCTTCTCTTCTCTCTTGAGTACTTTTAACTCTGGAGGACCAATAATTCCTAAAAAAAGACAAAATTATAATAACCTTATTCAAAGTAGACGCCATATTTAGTACATGGGGGATTCTACCTACTAGAAGCAACTATGTTAAAGAGTATGTAGACCCAACATTTCATATTCCTGGTATGTGCCTACTGTACTATGTACTATATCCTGTTCTCTTTGTATTGCTTCCTTTGTGTGAATACTGGGCATTCGTGCCAGTCCCTCCTGCTTTCCAATTAAAAACTGACCACACTAAGCAGGAGAGCACAGCATGGTAAGTTCTATAGCTGTGCTGGGAACGCGGGGTGCTCTCTTCCAATGATTAGACTTGTCCAGACACATCCCCCCCCCCCCCCCGCACAACCGCCCAGCCTTTCACTGGGAAGATCAGTGCCCCCCCCATCTCTCTATTCAGCTGAGAACAGAGGGGAAAGTGATCACTTATAATAAAAAGGGGGGAATAGATATTTATAATGTTTCTATATACTGTATATACACAAATGTGTTGCCTTTCATTTACATTTTAAACTGACTGGGTTGTTTTACAAAGTAAATGTTTACAATCACTTTAACTATGACCTGATTGAAAGTTATACTAAAATTACCATAGTTACCTTTGATCATTTCCACCACTGCAAGTAATAACCCAGGTAGCCCTATTTTTACATTTGTTAACCCCCCCCCCCAAAAAAAAACAGATTCTGTTCCCCTAAAGCGTGTTATACAGCACAGTGCTTGTGCCCCCCCCCCCCCCCCCCAACCTGTATCACCTGAAATATCTGTCTGATCCTGTCTGACTATTACCACCCCCCCTGTAAACTGAGCACAGTATATCAGGGCAGCTGAGTCCTGACATCGTGGTCAGTTTACGCAATTCCTTCATCCGCAGCCCTGCTCTCCTGTGTCTGTCTCCTCTGTACTCCCCTCCCCTCTTTGCCGGTCTGAGTGTCAGCGACCCTACTTCACCCCCCCCCCCCACACTCTTGCTGCTCTCATATTTCAAATAAAATCATCCCATCAACACTGTAATATACCAATAAAGCCCCATACACACGGTCGGATTTTTGCATGGATTCTGTCCGATCGGACAATGTTGTTGAAAAATCAGACCGTGTTTATGCACCATCGGACAGTGTACGTCGGATTGTCCGACGGACAAAGTCCTATCTCCTGCTGGATAGATTTTCCAACAACACGGTCCGATCACACCAAATCCGATCGTGTGTACGGTTGTCCGACGGACAAAGTGCTACGCATGCTCAGATCACATTACAAGACCAAAGCTATTGGCTACTAGCCTCTACGTAGTCCCGTCGTACGCAACGAACGTCACCACGTTCAGAATGATCGGATTTTCCGACAACTTTGTCCGACCGTGTGTACGTAAAACCAACATCGGACAAAGTATGACGGACATGATCCGACGGACCTGGTCCTCGGATAATCCGAGCGTGTGTATGGGGCTTAAGTGTGCCTGTGTTATGTGAAAAATATACTTATCTGTATCTATATCAGCACGGCTCTCTCTCCTCTCCGGCTGACATCAGCGGGAGTGCTCGGCCCCGCCCACTGGAACTGTGAGCCGGAAAGTGAAGAGAGCCGAACGGTCAGCTGAGAGATGGGAGCTGCGCTGATATAGATACAAATAAGCATATTTTTTTACATGAACAGGGACACTTATTGGTATATTACAGAGTGGATGGGATGATTTTATATAAAAGGGTTAACAACCACTTTATGGAGCAGAGCCTGTTTATCTGTGAAAAAAAGGAAATAGACAATAATAAGTATTATATTTGAAAGTCCATATATTGAAAAGTGGGAACAAGATACCCAAGATACCTCTAGTGAACCATTAAACTTAATGTATTCACCAGACAGGAACATTAATACATTATACAGTCCTCATATCATATCTCAGTGAGGGGATGCTGCAAGAACTTACAATTTCAGTCCTTTCCCTGAAATTGTAGATAGAGGAAATTGGATGCCCCGTGACTAAGGATTCACTAGTAGTAATTATCACATCACTACATAAACATAAAAACCATCTTGAATGCTTGATGTACCTCAGATGATGCATACTGTATTGTAAATGTACAAAGGTTTATAGTGCCTTGAAAAATCATTCATACCCCTTGAAATTTTCCACATTTTGTCATATTACAACCAAAATTCTAAATGTATTTTATTGGTATTTTATGTGATGGACCAACACAAAGTTGCACATAATTGTGAAGTGGAAGGAAAATGATAAATGGTTTTGAATTTTTTTTTACAAATAAATATGTGAAAAGTGTGGCGTGCATTTGTATTCAGCCCCCTTGAGTCAATACTTTGTAGAACCACCTTGCGCTGCAATTACAGCTGCAAGTCTTTTTGGGATGTCTCTACCAGCTTTGCACATCTAGAGAGTAACATTTTTGCCTATTCTTTGCAAAATAGCTCAAGCTCTGTCAGATAGGATGGGGAGCGTCTGTGAAGAGCAATTTTTAAGTCTTGCCACAGATTCGCAATTGGATTTAGGTCTGATCTTGAATATGCTTTGATCTAAACTATTCCATTGTAGCTCTGGCTGTATCTTTAGGGTCATTTTCATGCTGGAAGGTGAACCACCGCTCCAGTCTCAAGTATTTTGCAGACTCTAACAGGTTTTCTTCTAAGATTGCTCTGTATTTAGCCCCATCCATCTTCCCATCAACTCTGATCAGCTTCCCTGTCCCTGCTGAAGAAAGCATCCCCACAACACGATGCTGCCACCACCATGTTTCAAAAGTTAAATTTTGGTCTTTTTGATCGGACCAGAGCACCTTCTTCCACATGTTTGCTGTGTCCCCCACATGGCTTCTCGCAAAATGCAAATGGGACTTCTTATGGCTTTTATTAAACAATGACTTTCTTCTTGCCACTCTTCCATAAAGCCCAGATTTGTGGAGTGCACCACTAATAGTTGTCCTGTGGACAGATTCTCCCAACTGAGCTGTGGACCTCTGCAGCTCCTCCCAAGTTACCATGGGCCTCATGGCTGTTTCTCTAATTAATGCTCTCCTTGCCCTGCCTGTCATTTTAGGTGGACGGCCATGTTTTGGTAAGCTTGCAGTTGTGCCATAGTCTTTCCATTTTCGGATGATGGCTTGAACAGTGCTCTGTGAGATGTTCAAAGCTTAGGATCTTTTTTTATAACTTAACCCTGTTGTAACTACCTGCCGCCCACTGTATCGTCAGATGACGACAGATGCTCTGTTGTTCTGGGACCATGCCATATGATACCACCCCAGTTTTACGACGCTTGCACACCCATAGGGGCATGCAAGGCAGTGATTGCGGATGCGCTGTGTCACTGGGAAACGGCACAACCCCAATCTCCGTAAAGAGCAGATGACGCGGCTCTTTACCCAATCACAGCTGATCACACGTAAACAAAGAAATGACGGTTATCGGCTCGCCTCGCCTCACACTGAAAGAGTGTGAGGTGAGGAGATCCAATCAGCGGCATTTGCTCACAGGAGAGACCTGTACAGATAATCAGGGCACTGATGATCAGTGATGCCAGTCTGTGCCCATCAGTAAGGCCGATCTGTGCCCATCGGTGATGCAAGTCACTGCTGACTTTTAGTGCCTGCTCATCAGTGCCGCCTATCATTTCCCAAAAGTGCTGCCTATTAGTGCCAATCAGTGTCACCTATTAGTGCCTCCTCATCAGTGCCCATCAGTGCAGCCTATCAGTGCCCATCACCAGCCTCATCAGCCAACATCAGTGAAGGAGAAGAATTTACAAAATCGACAAAAAAAATTTGACAAACTAAAACTTATTTTTTTCGGTCTTTTCATTTTTTTTTTAGCAAAAAATAAAAAACCCAGTGGTGATTAAATAACAGCAAAAGAGAGCTCTATTTGTGTTAAAAAAATTATAAAAATTTGGGTACGGCGTTGCATGACTTTGCAATTGTCATTCAAAGTGTGACAGCGCTGAAAGCTGAAAATTGGCCTGGGCAGGAAGGGGGTAAAAATGCCCAGTATTGAAGCAGTTAAACTTCTCCAATTTTATCCCTGACCTGTCTGGTGTCTTCCTAAGCCTTCATGATGCTGTTTGTTCACTAAGGTTCTCTAACAAACCTCTGAGGGTTTCACAGAACAACTGTATTTATACTGAGATTAAAGTACACACAGGTGGACTCTATTTACTAATTAGGAGATTTCTGAAGGCAATTGGTTCCACTAGATTAGATAGAGTTGGGGGTATCAGACTAAAGGGGGACTGAATACAAATGCATGCCACACTTTTCAGATATTTATTTGTAAATTTTGAAAACCATTTATAATTTTCCTTCTAACTAATTATGTGCCACTTTGTGTTTGGTCTATCACATAAAATCCCACTAAAATAAAGTAAAATTTTTGGTTGTAACATGACAAAATGTGGAAAATGTCAAGGGGTATGAATACTTTTTTAAGGCACTGTATGTGTCTTGAATCAGATTTGAACACTTAATTGCGAGCTCCACCTAAAACTATTTCAGTTTCAGGAGGGCCCTGGTAGACTGAATTACCATCTTGATTTGTATATCTCTCCAATACTCCAGTGACAAGATTTTCATGTAGCCTCTGCCAGAAACCAAAGTGTCATAGTCGGGGTATATTTTCAGCTGACCTTTCCAGTCATAAGGATCTGACATGGGTGGTGTGTTTTAGGTCATTATCTTGCTGTTGCAAGAATCCGTGACCAATAAGACTTATGCCGCGTACACACGATCGGAATTCTCGTCGGAAAAAACTCTGACGGTTTTTCCGACGGAATTCCGCTCAAGCTGTGTTGCCTACACACGATCACACCAAATTCCGACGTTTAATAACACAGCGGCATAAAACATGTTCGACAGCACTATAAAAGGGAAGTTTAATGCTTCCGAGCATGCGTCGAATTGTTTCCGAGCATGCGTCGGAATTTTGCGTGTCGGAATTGCATACACACGATCGGAAAATCCGATAGAAAGGTTTTCCGTCGGAAAAATTGAGAACAGGTTCTCAATTCAAAGTCCGTCGGAAATTCCGACAGAAAAAGACCGTTGAGCATACACACGGTCGGAAAATCCGATGAAAAGCTCCCATCGGACTGTTTCCATCGGAAATTCCGACCGTGTGTACGCCGCATTAGACTAGAGGGTAATGCATGATGCTTCAAAATGCTGTAGTAGGTCTTTTGGTTTACAGTGCCAGTGACTCTGGATCCAACAAGAGAGCCACAGACCATGACACTACCTCCTCAATATTTGACAGCTGGTGCAACACACAGAGAAGGCATCCATTACTCTATGTAACCCTTTTTATTATTATACCATTTTAACAATGGATTTCTTGCAGCCACTTGACTTGCTGAACCGACAGCTTGAAGTTACTCTTCCCGATTTTAAGTGTATCTTACTAGGTTGTACCACAGTTAAAGCAGAACTAAACCCATCAGTTTAGCAGTTTTTTTTTTTTAAATGTTATATTCCCAGCACGAGGTGGGAATGTAACTGTTACATTGGTTGTGCTCTTAACCAAACTGTGAAACCAACAAATGACTTGTGTCATAACTGATCACATGTGCAGCATTATGGCAGTTGAAAATCAAACAGAGGCTAAGGTGGAAGCTTCCTTGGCTGAAAATGATAGGCAAACTAAGCCGTCCTATCAGGAAAGCTGTCAACTCTCAGAAACCTGTCTATTGTTTCAATTTGTTTTTGGTCTGCCAGACCTTTCACATGTTTCTTGGAGTATTTTGATCATATAGAAAACTGTACTTTCCGACACTTACTAAAACTGGAAAGTGCAACATCTGGAGCAGCTCTGCATAGAACCCAATCTGCTTCCAGATTTTATATATATATATATTTTTTTTTTTCTCTCAAAGCTGCTGAAGTTAGAAGCTGATTGGCTACCATGCACAGTTGCAGCAGATTTTCCACTCTCAAGTTTTAGTAAATAAACTCCATTGGTTTCCATGCAAATACCTAGGAAAGACCTACATTTTTAGGCAGGCCATATATTATACATTTTCTTTTGTTCCACCAGCAGGTCGAATGGAAACAAAAATGTGCCGATTCCCCCACTCATACATTTGATGTGGATGGGGGAATCACTTCTGCAGCACTATTGTGTTCTGCCAGCAGGAAGCTTACCCCGCCAGCAGAATACAGTGATCAGTGTTACTGGCTATAGCCAGCTGCACTGATCGTTCAGGAAATACATTATAGGAGGATTGTACACAAGTCCATCGATAGACAACCAGCTAGCCCATACATGGATCTTTCCTGAGCCTGGACTGGCAGAGTGACACCAGCCGACAATGGGCTTTAGCCCGATGTCAGCTCAAAACCGGTCACAGGAGAGCAGAACGAACTGCACTCCTGTGATCCATAGAAGTATAGCCAAAAGACCTTTGGTCATACTATAATTGTAATGTACAGGACAGAACCTGGGAGGTTACAAATCAATGAATAAGAAGGTTGGGCAACAACCAGGCACACAAATGTGCAAACAGGCCAAGCAATAAGGGTCAAGACCCGACTGTTTGGTTCCGCTGCAAGAGCCTTGAGACTGAACATCCACCTATTAGGACTTGGAAAAGATATGAACAGATGACCAGGTGGTGGCCTTGCAGAGGCTTGGTGCCAGAATGTACAGGAAATTCCTATCAACCTGGTGCAGTAGGCGATCCATTGCCTTATCCATAAAGCCATGGTAGATCTGGAAGCAGGATGTCCATTGCCAAGATAGGAAAAATAGGAAGTCCATCTTCCTGATAGAAGCTGATGCTGCAGGTTAGAGTATTTCCCCTGTGCGGTACTCACGGAGTAGGGTACGGAATATAGGGTAAGCGTGTCCAGAAGGAGTATGTAGCAACTCGGGTATAGAGAATCCTGTAGCGAAGTTCTTATGGCGAAACCCCGAGTACCTTATAAAGGCTACAGGTAGAAGCAGTGGCTGTAAAACGTGTGACTAGTGCTGGAATGTGACACCTGGTCATCCACCTGTGACTAAGCTCTGAGCGTTCAAAATTTTGAAAATTTTACACTGTAAAAGTGAATACATTCCGGACATAGCGCTGGTGGTAACAGTCAGACATGCAGGGTGACCCTGTCTTACCTGTCCACGATGCTGGACCCTATATAAAGTTCTGTCATTGCCCGTCACAGTGGGCATACACCTGAAGGGTCTTCTGGGTTTGGGTTCTATTGGAATGGACCACATTCCCTGGACCTGTATAGCACTGTGTGGCTAATCAGGTGTTGCACAAAGTGCCTAGGTGAGCAACCTTGCAGGATTCAGTCCCTGAAGCAACATTACAGGCTGTACCTATGGAATAGGGTCTGGGTACAGCTCCCATGGTTTTATCAAGGTTGCATTGATCCTGATGTACTGCTTCTATTGTGATATTAGAAGACAGTGAAGAGCTGATTGAAGAATCTGAAGAAAAATAATAAACTAATTAAACTAAGCGTGATTTCTTGATAAGGGAGAAGAGGTTCATCAGCTTAGAACACTAGCAATAAAATGAGGGCTCACAGAGTTGCATAGGGTTTCGGGGGAATTACCCGAAGAACATGTGCTCAACTGCTAAGCCAGCGTTCCAAACACATGAAGATACCAGCCTATAACTTAGGATCTATGAAAACTCAACCTGTGTCATGTACTATACAAATAAGATATATTACATTTTATTTATATATAATATAAAAATATATTGCCAAAGGATTTATATTTCTGTCCATTAAGTCTTGACATTTACACAGTCCAACTACACAGCACAGTAAGCCCTGTGATCTGACCTCTGAATCACCTCCCTGAACCCAGCCTGTGATGGGAAAGTAAGGCCCCTTTCACACTAGTGCGGGAGCCGCAGTGACGTTAAAGCAGCGCTATATTTAGCGCTGCTTTACCGTCGTTTTAGCCGCGGGTGCGGTTGCGGTTTTAACCCCCGCTAGCGGCCGAAAAAGGGTTAAAATACCCCGCAAAGCTCCGCTGTAGCGCCGCTGTAGCGGCGCTTTGCGGCGGTATTGCCGCGGAGTCCCATTGAAATCCATGGGTAGGAGCGGTATAGGAGTGGTGAATACACCGCTACTATACCGCTCCAAAGATGCTGCTAGCAGGACTTTTTTTTACCGTCCTGCTAGCGCACCGCTCCAGTGTGAAAAGGGCCGTTTTTTTCAGGCGGTGTACAGGCGCTATTTTTAGCGCTGTACCGCCTGAAAAACGCCCCAGTGTGAAAGAGGCCTAAAGGAGCAACAGCAGACTGATAAGATCATCTCTCTAATCTCTTATTAGCATGTTCCTTAACATTTTTGTATGGGAGTCACCCGACTGGCCCCAAATGTTGCCTTTTCCTCTCCCTATTGGGATGCTGCTGTACTGGGATATACAGTATATAAGAAGCTAACATCAAGTCAAATTTAGGTATTTCTAGTAACTGCATGTAAAGTTCTTTAATAAATACATAACTACATCCACTGGTGTTTTCCTAAATAATATGTAAATCCGACATTTTATATTTCTGATATGTACCTGCTGTACCATGTACTTATATAAAAAAAAAAAACATGTTCTCTTTGCATTACTTCCAGTCCTAATAAAAGCTGACCACACTAAGCATGGAAGCACATCATGCTTAGTTCTCTAATGTATCCTGTTCTCCGCCAATGATCAGACTTGTGCTGACTCCCCTCCCACACAGCCATACACTGAAGTTCTATGTGCCGCTGTTTCTCCTTCCCTAGCTCTCTGACCTCTTAATGTAGCTGAGAACAGAAGGGTATGTAATCAAAGGATTTATAATGTTTTTTAAATCTATACACAAATTTTTTGTCTTCCATGTCTATTTTAATCTGAATGTGTTGGCTCACAAGGCGAGGGTTCACATATTTAGCTTAGTTATCCCAGATATTGAAGGATACAGAGAATACAGACAGAACTGATCATACAATCTTAATATAAGGATATACTTGGTTAGATCAGAGCAGGCTATCAAAATTCCATAGTTTAAATCTAAAACTGAAGTAATGGAATATGAAAATATGAAAAGAGTATAAAATACATTTCAAAGGTTTAATATTCACTTACCTACACTGCGTAATCTGAACTCCACTTTTACAGCACTACTTATTTTAGATCCAACTAAGGCTTTAACTCTAACTTTATAATAGACTAGAGGATCTGAATCTATCTCATGGGTAAGGTCACAGTAGTGATGTGAAATATTATGGCAAGTCTCAATACTTTTCCAATTCAAGTCTCTGAAAAATAAGTTCAAAATAAAACACAAAGTGAAAAAATGTTATAGATTCAGAAAGAAATGATATCTACTATATTTTCTAAAGTTCCCTGCTTATAGACAGTACTAAAACTAAGAAGGCCTAGCATACAGGGGTAAAGCAAAAAGTCACTGTTTGTTTAGTTACTATATCAGCTGTTATTTAACCCCTTCAATACCCGCCCATAGTCATATGACGCCCACAAGGTGGATCTACCATCCTGGGTGGGCGTCATATGACGTCCTCCTATTCCCGGCCGGCCGCGGCGTCGCTCGGGACCCGGTGCGGGTGCCCGGCGGCCTCGATGTCCGCCGGGCACCCGCGATTGCCCGTTAAAACAACGGGACCGTGCGGGACCGTGGAGCTGTGTGTGTAAACACACAGCTCCACGTCCTGTCAGCGAGCAGGAGACCGATCATGTGATCCCAGCACGGAGGAACACATGATCGGTCTCCTCCCCTTGAGTCCCCTCCCCCCACAGTTAGAATCACACATTTAGGGAAAACATTAACCCCTCCCCGCCCCTAGTGTTAACCCCTTCCCTGCCAGTCACATTTACACAGTAATCAATGCAATTTTATAGCAACGATCGCTGTGTAAATGTGAATGGTCCCAAAAATGTGTCAAAAGTGTCTGAAGTGTCCACCGCAATGTCGCAGTCACGAAAAAAAAAAAATCGCAGATCGCCGCCATTACTAGTTAAAAAAAAAAAAAAAATGCAATAAATCTATCCCCTATTTTGTAGACGCTATAACTTTTGCGCAAACCGATCAATATACGCTTATTGCGATTTTTTTTTACCAAAAACATGTAGAAGAATACGTATCGGCCTAAACTGAGGAAAAAATATTTTTAAAAAAAAAAAAAAGGGATATTTATTATAGCAAAAAGTAAAAAATATTGTGCTTTTTTTCAAAATTGTCGCTCTCTTTTGTTTATAGCGCAAAAAATAAAAACCGCAGGGGCGATCAAATACCACCAAAAGAAAGCTCTATTTGTGGGAAAAAAAGGACGTCAATTTTGTTTGGGTGTAACGTCGCACGACCGCGCAATTGTCAGTTAAAGCGACGCAGTGCCGAATCGCAAAAAGTGCTCTGGTAAGGAAGGGTGAAAAATGGCCCGGTGCTGAAGCGGTTAAAAGAGAAGGAAAAACCATCAAGTCCATATCGCTTAACCACTTGACCTCGAAGATTTACCCCCTCCCATTTTTTGCGATATGGCACTGTGCTACTTTAAATGAAAATTGCGCGGTCATGCAACGTTCTACCCAAATAAAATGTATGCCCCCCCCCACAAATAGAGCTTTCTTTTGGTGGTATTTGATCACCTCTGCGTTTCTTTATTTTTTGCGCTATAAAAAAAGACTGTAAATTTTGAACAAAAATATATATATTTTTTTTAAACGTTGTGCTATAAAACATATCCAATTTAAAATTAAAAAAAAATTGGCCTAAATTTCCTTCATAAATTTAGGCCAATATGTATTCTGCTACATGGTTTTTGGCAAAAAAATCTAAATAAGCATATATTGATTGGTTTACGCAAAGGTTATAGTATTTCTAGATATTTTTATTTTTTGAACTAGTAACGGCGGCCATCAGTGACTTATAACGGGACTGCGATATTGCGGCGGACATTCTGACACTGACACTTTTTGAGAACCAGTGACAATAATACAGTGATCAGTGCTAAAAAATATGCACTGTCACTGTACTAATGACACTGGCTGGGAAGGATCAGGGCGATCAAAGGGTTAACTGTGTGCCTGGCCTGTATTTTACTATACTGTGTTAGGTGCTTTTACTGCTTTGCAAGGACCCCTCCTGTCAGAACAAAGGCAAGGCAGATCGCTGCTCTGTCTCTCTGCCTAACGATCGGTGGGTGCTGGAGGACATTGGGTACTGTTCATCTGCCAATCAGCTTCAACTGTGTGTAATCACAGCGGAAGCGAGCCGGCGGTCGCACACTGTAGCAATAAAACTGCTATAGGGCAGACCTTAAGTGGTTAAAAGATCATGAAGGTCTGGGTGGATGGCAATAGAGACAAATGCATTTGCCACTATGGACAATAAAGGGAGCAAAAAACAGAAGTTTACTGTTTATACTTTTGCCTTTCAGTAGGTATCACATGGCCAAGGACCTAGACCTTTAGGCAGGCCATATATGGCTCGAATCTCGGCTGGTTCCTGCTGAAACGGGCGAGTTTCGAACCGTGAATGGGCAGGCTGAATTTACACAGTTGATCGATCAACTTGGGTACAACAGCATGCCGGGTCTTACCTGCTATAGCCGCTAGCAATAATCTGTCTTCTCCCAGGGGGGACGGCTCCCCCGCCTTGCGCTGGGAGCAGGCAATGGCTTGGTAGGAGGGCTTCCCACATAAACACTGTCTGTGTTGATAGGGGAATCAAGTTTCTTTCCTGCAACCCATGGTTATAGGAAAGAAATATGCTCAATGTATGGCCGGCCTTAGACGTGGCCAGTACAGAATGGCACATTCACCAGCATTGTTCCCAGGAAAGATTACAACTGTTCAGTAGTTACAATTGAAAGGGAGGCTGTGACTTTAAATGAAGTGGCTGAAGTGCGGAGGTAGAAGTAGAAAAGTATTTAATTGAATTCATAACAATATATGGTAAGAGGTAAATTCATATATATACATACATGTACATCTGTTTAGCACAAGATATGTTCATAATAATATCAGGGTGTATTTAAAAACACATCAATCCAGGATGTATACATAAACAATAGATATTATATAGAGCAGTAGTATGGCCTGCAATGCCTTAAATAGCATACCCGGTACCTATGTCTATATTCGCATAGTATAAACAAAATTGTATAAAATTAATATTGATGACATCAGAACGTAATAGATATCACTGTAGCATCCAATGTAGCTCGACGCTTTTCAAGCATATCTACCAACCTTGCCTCTGACTCACCATGTGCCAGTTGCTGCCTGCTGCGTTCACTGCCAGGGTTGGTAGATATGCTTGACCAATCTCTTTTTTAAGCACCTTACATATTGTATTTATTCCCCTCTATATAGAGTGTGGTTTACCATATCTGTACCTTTTACAGGAATCTGTGGCATCTGCTCCTGATGAGTGGAGATACAGTGATATCTATTACGTTCTGATGTCAACAATATTAATTTTATACAATTTTGTTTATACAATGCAATTGTAGATATAGGTACCGGGTATGCCATTTAAGGCATTGCAGGCCATACTTCTGCTCTATATACTATCTATTGTTTATGTATGCATCCTGGAATGATGCGTTGTTACATACACCCTGATATTATTATGAACATATCTTGTGCTAAACAGATGTACATGTATGTATATATACGAATTTACCTCTTACCATATATTGTTATGAATTCAATTAAATACTTTTCTACCTCTACCTCTGCACTTCAGCCACTTCATTTAAAGTCCCAACCTCCCTTTCAATTGTATCTAATATCAGGGTGGAGGCGCTAACCCATGCCTCATTTAAAGTCCCAAACTGTTTCTCATTTAAACTGTTCAGTAGTTACTGCAGTAGTTACCAACTAGAGAAAATCCAACCATGCCAACTCATTGGTTTTTGAACCCAAAGTTTGTCAGCCAGTGCTGCCTGTTCATTTTTATAGATGACATTATTTTAATCAATAATAGGACTCCTAAGGTCTTTGGACATCTTTATTCTGCAGTAAAAACACAATTTTATATAATGGATAATTAACAATACTTACATGACTTCTAATAATTCCACAAAAAAATAAGGCTTAATTTCCATTCTATTGTAGTTCCAGTGTAAAGTTGTATTGAAATTATATGAAGTAACCGTCAAGTTGAAAGGTTCTGGAACTGTAGAGGGAAAGAAAAGAACACAACAAATTCTTATTAGCAATGTCTGTGTTTAAGCTTTAGGCCCCTTTCACACTTGTGCGACTTCAAAGTCACGCGATTTTTCCGCGATTCGTGGCCGAGATTTTTGCCGTGATTTCAAGGAATGCCTGTGTAAGTGGCATCAAAATCGGACCAAAGTAGTGCAGGGACTACTTTGAAGTCAGAACGACTTGAAGTCGTACTAATATGAATGGCTGTCATTGGAAATCATGGGGAACGACTTGTCATGCTACTTTGCAGTCCCAAATCGTGGGACAAGTCGTATAAGTGTGAAAGGGGCCTTAATGTGTCATTATTTATGTGGTTTTTGGAAGTGTATTATAATACTTTGGTTGCTTTCATACTGATCTGTGGAAAAAACGCATTTTAATTTTTCCGCATTTTTCATGCGTTTACAGTGTGTTTTCTGAGTGCCCTGCAACCGTGAAACATGGGACTTGTGACAAAAAACCATGTTGCATTCTTGATGCGTTTTTGCATTAATCTCAATGGGCAGCTGCGTTTTTGGTGCATTTTTGAAAACCGCATAAAAAATGCAGCAGGCAGGACTTTTCAAAATGTACAGCACCTGCAGCGCAGTGGTGTGAAGAGTCCCATAGGATTTAAAAGGATTGTGTTTTAGGCTGCTTTAATGCCGATGTGTTTTTGTTGCATTTTTACCTTCGCTAAAAATGCAGCGAAGGTAAAAATGTAGCAAGAACGCATTCGTGGGCAAGCAGCCTAAAGTGTAAACAATGTTTTCAGCAAAGCTTTAGAACATGAGCAGAGACGGGAAGACTGTATCTGTACCATGGTACTGTACTATGGTACAGAGTGGATGTCGTTTGTGTATGGCAAAATAACAATTTAATATGGTAAACAGCTTATGCTGTGGTGATAGCACATATCTCATCAAGGAAGGCTGCACAGATGGGCATAGATGTGACCTACCCTGTTCAACAGAAGTTCGTCATTAGATCGACTGCTATCGAATGGACATGCTGGAAAGCTTTTGTTGATCAGAGGATGCAGCATCAGCTGCTGATCAGTGTATTTAGACAGCAGCATTAGCCGCTGTCAGAATACTGTACAATGTCCTGGCTGAGAGAATTCCTCCATCCACCTCACTAGTGTGCATAGAAGAATCTGCTAGTGTTTTTTTTTTTTTTTTCGTTCAGCTCGCAATACCCAGCTTAAAGTGGTGTTGCCACCAAAAAAAAAATGTGCTTAAAAATCGTAAAAAAATAAATAAAAAAAAAAATAATTGGGAAAAAAAAAATATGTTTTACTCACCTCTAAATGCCTGTTGCTAGGGGGTCCCTCGTAGTCTGCCACCTTCAGTGCCCGGGCACTGACATTACTTCCTCTCGGTGCCGCACAGTCATCTGGGACCTGTCACGTGTCCCAGATGACTGAGTGTCGTATCACGGCGCACGGCGCCGCATGCGCAGTGGGTGCCCGGCTGTGAAGCCATAGCCGGGTGCCCACAGTAAGGATGCCGGCGCTGCGAGCGGAGCAGGGAACGAGGGGGAGCTTCGTTCCCCGCATCGCTGGACCCTGGGACAGGTAAGTGTCCGATTATTAAAAGTCAGCAGCTGCAGTATTTGTAGCTGCTGACTTTTTTAAAAAAATTTTTTAGTGGGCACTCCTCTTTAAAGAGGAGTATCCCTAAAAAAAAAAAAAAAATAATTAAAAGTCAGCAGCTACAAATACTGCAGTTGCTGACTTTTAATAATCAGACAATTACCTGTTCCAGGGTGCAGCAATGTGGGGGGTCGAAGCTCTGCTCGCCCCCCAATCCACTCGGCGGCGCCGGCATTGCAACTGTGGGCACCCGGCTGTGGCTTCACAGTCGGGCACCCACTGCGCCTGTGCGAACGGCGCCGTGCGCCGTGATTGGCCAAGCAGTCATCTGGGACCTGTCACGTGTCCCAGATGACTGACAGGAGGGAGGGAGCCCTTCCTGCGCCAAGGGGAAGTGATGTCACCAGCCCGGGCACCGAAGGAGGCAGACTACGAGGGACCCCCTAGCGACAGGGATTTAGAGGTAAATTTTTTTTTTTTTTTCATTTTTTTTAGGAATTTTAAGCATTTTTTTTTTTTCTTAGGGGGAAACACCACTTTAAATGGTTACTATACCCTCGTGTGTTTTTTTTTTTAACATGTCATACTTGCCTCCACTATGCAGTTTGTTTTGCACAGTGGCCCAGATCCTCCTCTTCTGGGGTCCCTCAACGGCATTCCTGCCTCCTTCCTGCATCAGGAAACCACCTAGGAGAAGCGCTCTCCTTGGGGGTTACCGTGCGGGCGTGCTCTAGAGTTCAGATTCTGTGTTCTTAGACACAGAAAGCCGGACTCTGCCCCACCCACTGCATCATTGGATTTGATCAACATCAGCGGGAGCCAATGGCTGCGCTGCTATCAATCTATCCCATCAGGACACGAGACACCAGCTAGAGCTGGTGTGCTCCTTCCTGGCTGGAGAAAGACGGGGTTAAGGTAAGTATAAGGGGGGCACTGGGGGGCTGGTACATGACAGGAGGAGAAAAATGATGAGGGTTTACATCCCCTTTAAGAGTGGAGCAACCATATTTCACTGCGGTTCTCCATCAGCAAATTAGGGCAGAATGGAACCCACAGCAAGTCTTTGGCTACACCCATCTCTGTTTTGACATTGATAACTTCAATACGGAAAGAGAAACCACCCTTATTGTAATGTTTTGTACTGCCAGTCTACCCTAACAGATACCAACTGCCTACACATGTGTCCTGCCTTGTGAAGTGACAAGCAGGAGCACAACTTTAACAAATATAACCCTGGTTTCTCGCATATGACTATGGCGTATGGCAGGGATGCTAAACCCATGGCCCACGACCTCAAACCAAGGAGGCGCATGCCCATGCTCTGGGATGATAGGTAGGCAAGATCTCAATTAACAGGTTGCTAACCTGCCATCCCAGAGCATCAGAGTACAGAGAGCCAGTGCCGGCAGCTGAGGAGACAGGCGAGTGTTGAGGTAGTGTAGCACCAACTCTTGTCCCAGGCTGTGATCCCAATTGCACTTCGGCTGGGACCTTACTAGCAGCCTAAAGACCAATGCCAGCAGAAGCTGGAGGAGGAAAAGGTCAGTGTCATAAGCTGCACTTTTGCAATGGGCATATTGGAACTTTTAAAAAAAAGTGTTATTAGGCTGTTTTTACATTGATTCACAGGTGCAGTTGCGACTTTCCTGCGGTTTAGCTGCACTGAGCCATAGACTTCTATTATATCCTGCGGGTGTAGTGCAGTTTCTGAATAAATTTCTGAATTTTGGTGGGCTTTCAGAAAGTGCAGCTAATCTGCAGGAAAGCCACAGCCGCAGAGCATCGGTGAAAGCATCCTTATAGGGAGCTCAGGACAGTAAGGACTCATTTACGTTTGCAATTTGAAGGAAGGTAAAACCCTGCTCGTTGTGGCTCGTGACCAGTTACCAAATCAGCGTTTGTTATCCTAAAAAAGGATCCTGTTCCTTTAACCACTGGGCACTTAAACCCCCTCTCCTAATCAGACCAATTTTCAGCTTTTGGTGCTCTCACATTTTGAATGACAATTACTTAGTCATGCAACACTGTACCCATATGTAATTTTCGTCCTTTTTTTCACACAAATAGAGCTTTCTTTTGATGGTTCATTTATTTTCTGTGCTATAAATGAAAGAAGACCGAAAATTTTGTAAAAAAAAAAAAACATTTTTCTTAATTTCTATTATAACATTTTGCAAATAAGTAATTTTTCTTTATAAATTTGGGCCAAAATGTATACTGCTACTTAGGGGTGCGCATCTTCACTGGTCTCACGATTCAATTACGATTATCTGCTCAACGATTCGATTCCACAATGCATCACAATTACAGACGAACTCCCACTTCCGCTTGGGCCGCCTATTCGCCCCTTCCACCCTGCAATCTTCTGGAACACATCACAGGTCCCAAAAAGATTGCCCCGCCATTCAGAACAGTTCATATGCCGAATCGAAATCTGACTGAGACTCAGAAAGCTCCCCGCTGCTCTCGGCGCTTAGGCTGAGAATCTGGTAGACCTCCTCACTGGTAAACATTTTTTATTTTTTTTTGCCATAATGGTGACTGTGTTGCCATTCTAAATGGGTGTGGCTGCACTGTTGGGTGCTGGTGAGGGTGCACTGCTGGGTGCTGGTGAGGCTGCACTGCAGAGTACTGATGTGCACTGTAGTGGCACTAATGAGTTGCACGGTAGTGGCACAGATGGGCATGGTAGTGGCACAGATGGGCACAGTAGTGGCACGATTGGCACTGATTTTACTGTATTGGCACTGGTGTGGCACAGATGAGCACTGGTGTGGCACAGATGGCTCAGATGTGGCAGAGTGGGAGCACTGTATAGCACTGCTGGGCACAATTATAATGATCACAACTTACAATTTGGCACTCGATCATTCTCCTCAACACTCACGCTGTATCGGTGTGAGGAGAGCATTGAACTTCCACTGACCCTGCAGTGTTGACATTTGTGATCGCTCCGTCATTGGATGGAGTGACATTTGTGCTTGCCAGTACCACGGATGTTCCTGTGTGTGCGCCCCAGGGGGCGGGAGTGTGATTCTGGGAGGACGTCAATGTACGCCCTCCCAGAGTTATCGTGCCGCACTGTAGCCGTCATTTGGCTATAGTGTGGTCGGTAACAGGTTAAAGCATGTTATAGAGCATAGTGCTTGTGCTGTGTAATTTGGCCCCCTGTATTACCTGAAATGCCTGGTTCTGCCCTCTCCCCTGTAAACTGACCACAGTGTATCATGGCTACTGAGCCCTGACACCGTGGTCAGTTTATGTGCCTCCATCATCCGCAGCTCTCCTCTGCCCCCCCCCCCCCCCCCCCCCCGACCCATGGTTACAGGAATGAAAAGCCAGCTTAAAGGGTTTGTAAACCCTCATTTAAAAAAAAAAAAAACATGTCATACTTGCCTCCACAGTGCAGTTAGTTTTGCAGAGAAGCGCTCTCCTTGGTGGACACCGTGCAAGGCGCTCAAGTCCTGCATCTGTTTTCTATTCAGGGGTCATTATTTGACTTTGTGAAAGTTCAGAAATTAGTTCATCTTATCTCTTTCATCATTTTCTGCATTTTTATCCTTTCCTTTTTGGAATTGGAGGTGAATAATCAAGTTTCAAGCCTGGGAACTTATTAAAGGATTTCTGGTATAGGGTAAAAGTTATATTATTTAATTTTCCTGGGTTTTGGATTTAAATTTGATTGGGGATTATTTGTTGCCCCATGTCTAATTGTTTCCATCACTCTGCCTAGTTTTTGGACCATTACCAGTGGCTGTACTCTAGATACATCCCCCTCTATGGCTATACCTGATGATCCAATCTTTCATATCCCTATGACTGGAGTCTCAGTTTACATACAAATAGTTTTTGAACATACAGGTAATCATTATGACCAATTATGGCTTCGGTGTTATGCATTTTACCAATTTTTGAATGTCTATAACTTGTAAACCTGTGTTGTATATCTTTGATGTTTTTGTGACTGTTTATTGTCCTATTTTTCTAAAAATTCTTTCTACTTCTAGTGCTCATTGTGCCTGATATCAATAAATTCTCCTGAAGAAGCCAATTACCAAGGCGAAAACATGTAGAGATGAAATACCATCTGTCTGTTTGTTTTTCCTGTTCCAAAAAATTTCTACTTTCTATAAATGATTTTGTTATAATTCTGCACCTTTAAAAATCACAAATACATCCTCAAATTTCTAATTATCTATCAAGGGATGTGGTGCTTTATCTTTACCAGATGATAAGCAAAATAAATTTTCTCCTTAAGAGTTTATGCGTGTTTTTATGGGCATTTGCTTTTATAAGCCTTTTTCTCCAATACTTTCTCCACTCATTTTTTCAATGTACACTTGAAAACACCAAATGCTCCTAAATGCTGCGTTTGAGTGTCAAGCGGTTTTATCTGCCCAAAAGCTCCTCTGAAAAACGCACTTGTGATGGGTTTTTTTTAGCCTGAAAACACTCCTCTACAAATATGCCTTTAAATGCCCTATGCATGGACACATAGGCTAATGTAATTTTATATATATATATATATATATATATATATATATATATATATATATATATATATATATATATTTCAGTTGTGCTCATAATGTACATACCCTGGCAGAATTTATGATTTCTTGGCCATTTTTCAGAGAATATGAATGATAACACAAACATTTCTTTCACTCATGGTTAGTGTTTGGCTGAAGCCATTTATTTTCAATCAACTGTGTTTACTTTTTAAATCATAATCACAACAGAAACTACCCAAATTACCCTGATCAAAAGTTTACTTTCCCTGGTGATTTTGGCCTGATAGCATGCACACAAGTTGACATAAAGGGGTTTGAATGGCTATTAACCACTTGACAACTGGGCACTTAAACCCCCCTTGTGACCAGACCAATTTTCAGCTTTCAGCGCTCTCATACTTTGAATGACAATTACTCAGTCATGCAATACTGTACCCAAATCATTTTTTTTGTCCTTTTTTTCATACACATAGAGTTTTCTTTTGTTGGTATTTGATCACCTCCTGTATTTTTTATTTTTTGCGCTATAAATTAAAAAAAAAACGAAAATTTAAAAAAAAAAAAAAAATGTCTTTGTTTTTGTGATACAATTTTGCAAATTATTAATTTTTCTTCATAAATTTTGGCCACAATTTATACTGCTACATGTCTTTGGTAAAAATAACCCAAATTAGTGGATATTATTTGGTCTTTGTGAAAGTTAGAGAGTCTACAAACTGTGGTGCAAATCATAAAAAAATTATCACACCTGATGTACTGGTGGCCTATCTCATTTCTTGTGACCCGAACAAGCCAGGAAAGTACAAATCCCCCCCAAATGACCCCTTTTTTGAAAGTAGACATTCCAAGGTATTTAGTAAGAGGCATGGTGAGGTTTTTGATGTTGTAATTTTTTCCCAAAATTCTTTGCAAAATTAAGATTTTTTTTTTTTTTTTTCCCACAAAATTGTCATTGTAATAGGTTATTTATCTCACATGGCATGTGTATACCACAAATGACACCCCAAAATAAATTCTGCTACTCCTCCTGAGTATTACGATACCACTTGTGTGGGACTTTTCCACAGCCTAGCCACTTAGAGAGGCCCAACATGCAGGGAGCACCATCATGTGTTCTAGGAACATAAATTACACATCTAACTTGTTGACTACCTATTACACTTTTGAAGGCCCTGGAGCACCAGGACAATGACACGTGACATTGACGTGGCACTGATGACACGTGGCACTGATAACAGATGGCATGTGACACTGACAGGTGGCACTAATGACAGATGGCACTGATTCTAGACACTGATGTGGCACTGATGACAGATGTCACTATGTGGCACTGATGACAGATGTCACTATGTGGCACTGATGACAGATGGCACTGATGTGGCACTGATGACACGTGGCACTTATACGTGGCACTGATGACATGTGGTACTGGGGAAAGATGGCACTGGGGACAGATGGCACTGACAGGTGGCAGTGGGGACAGGTGGCACTGACATCTACTGTGGCACTTTATTTTAGTTTTTTTTTTCACTAACCGCTGCAGCCGTTCGTCTCTCCCTCCTCACGAGCTGTCTCTGTGTGAGGAGGGAGAGCCGGTGATGAGTGATGATCTCATATGTTTACATATGAGATCATCTCTCATTGGACACTCTTTGGACACGCGGATCGCGCTGTGATTAGCCATTTACAGCGATCTGTGACTGGCTGTGTCCAAGGGACACGGCCAGCACAGAACTTCCCCGATGCGCACCCGCGGGAGCGCGCATTGTGGAAGTAAACAGGGACGCCCTCCCGGAATTGGTGTCCACGCTGCAGCCGTCTTTCGGCTATAGCGCGGACGCCTTGTGGTTAAAGTTAAACATCCTCACCTGTGATGTTTTTTTTTTTTTTTTTTTAAAACCTGTGATCTGTTTGCTTGTAATTAGTGTGTATGTGCGTGTGTGTAAAAGGTCAATGAGTTTCTGGACTCCTGAGAGACCCTTGCATCTTTCATCCAGTGCTGCACTGACGTTTCTGGAGTCATGGGGAAAGCAAAAGAATTGTCAAAGGATCTGTGGGAAAAGGTACAGTAGTTGACTGTAGAGGTCGACCGATATATCGGCATTTTTTAATTAATCGGCATCAGCCGATTGTGCTGATAAAAAAGGCAGATTATAACTTCAGCGCGACTTGCAAATGACTTCTGTTATAGAAGTCAATGCAAGTTGCCTGAAGTCTTCCATGGAGCAACTCTCCTATCTGGGCAGCCTACCAAAGACTAAATCGTGTCTGACTCTTGTTGCTTTAAGTAAAAATCCAGTATTTTCTGCTAGAAAATCACTTAGAACCCCCAAAAAGTATATGTATTTTTTTTGCAGAGACCCTAGGGAATAAAATAGAGGTTGTTGCAATATTTTATGTCACACAGTATTTGCGCAGCGGTCTTTCAAATGCATTTTTTTTTGAAAAAATACACTAATGAGTTAATAAAAAAAAAAAACAGTAAAGTTAGCCCATTTTTTTTCATCCAAAAGTTTTGATTACCTGTTTTTTTGTATTTAATATTTAAGATATAGTTTTTTTTTATACATATAAATTATACATACAAGTGAACTGATTGGAGGTTTGTTTTGTTTAATAAATGTTTAAATGTATGTATGTAAATGTTTCACTATTTACTTAAGGCTGCTTACACACTGGAGCGGGCAAGCGTTGACGGTAAAACGATGCTAGTTTTAGCAGTGCTTTACCGTAATTTTAGCGGCGCTATTCGGCTGCTAGCAGGGCGCTTATAATCCAGCTAGCGGCCGAGGAAGGGGTTAAATGCGCCCGTGATGCGCCACTGCCAAATCGTTTTGCAGGCGCTTTGCAGTCGCTTTGCAGGCGCTTCGGCAGCGGTGCCCATTAATTTCAATGGGCGGGAGTGGTCGAGGAGCGGTATACGCCGCTCCAAAAATGCTGCTTGCAGGACTTTTTTTTAACATCCTGCCAGTGCATCGCCTCAGTGTGAAAGAGACTGCAGGGGAGCCGTTTTGCAGGCACTTTACAGGCGCTATTTTTAGCCCAAAAGCGCCTGAAAAATGCCCCAGTGTGAAAGGGGTCTAACTGTTAGATATAAAAAAGAAAAAAGAAAAAAAATCGGCCTAACATATCGGCCCAATAAATCGTCATCATATATCGGCCATCGGCCAGAGAAAAACCCATATCGGTCGACCTCTAGTTGACTATATAAAACAGAAAAGGGATCTAAAAGATATCCAAGGAATTGAGAATGGCAATCAGCAGTGTTCAAACTACCATTAAAATCCAATGGGCAGCGCAGCCGATCCGCGGGGCGTGCGGTTTTAACACTTTTTTTTATTTTTTTTTTTTTTTTTCGGCCGCTAGCGGGGGTTAAAACCGCCCCGCTAGCAGCTGAATAGGGCTGCTAAAACTACGGTAAAGCGACGCTAAAAATAGTGGTGCTTTACTACCGACGCCTGGGCACTTTCAGTGTCAAAGGGCTCTGAGGTGAAATATAGGACTCTCTGAAAACGTGGTTTGGCTGTTTGAAGAGCCACAATAAGGAGGTACTTGAAGAAAGATGGGCTGGATGGTCGAGTTGCCAGAAGAAAGCCATTACTATGCAAATGCCACAAACTATCCCACTTACAATACGCCAATACGCTTACAAAACTAGCTTCATATCAATTCCTGAAATGGTATTATGGAGACACTCCATCACCACATTCAAGAGGTATAGCTATTGGCTTTAATAGGACAATGAGGTTTGAGGTGGAGGAGCGTCTGGTAGACCGAGAGGGAAGGTTTTTGTTTATAAAAGGTAAATTGTTTAATATGAAGTGTACGATTGTGAATGTTTATGCACCGAACAAGAACCCGGACAAATTTCTCAAGAAAATTAAAAAAAAAATAGAAGGCTTTAAGGATAGTGAATTGATTGTAGCAGACCTGAATTGGAGTATAGACCCAAGGGTAGACACTTCAGGGGGGGGGGGGGGGGGGGGGGGGGGGGGGGAATTGATCTACAGAACAAAGACAGAAAACGGTTAAAAAATCGTTGGCAAACTGGCAGTTACAAGATGCATGGAGGATCACCCATTCAAAGGAGCATGACTACACTTATTTCTCCTCTGTCCATAGTTCCTTTTCTAGGATAGACTATATTTTGATAGAGCACCAATTAGTCCCAGCCCTTAAAAAGGCAGACAATAAAAACAATCACCTTATCAGACCACGCCCCAGTGAAAATCCAACTTGAGATAAAGGGGGATTCTGGATCAGGGAAAACTTGGAACAATTCACTGATCCAGGATGTAGAATCAATTAGCAGGATCGAGCAGGATCGAGCGTCGAACTGACGACTTTCTTTGGGCTTAATGACATGCCAGGGATTTCCAGCCCAATTCTATGGGAAACACATAAAGCGGTAATAAGGGGGATTCTGATTGTGATTGGAGCAGGGAAAAAGAAGGAAAGGGAAAACCCAGTTATATAAGGAAATTTATGAGCTAGAGCAAAGAACGAGGCCTAAAGGGATCCCGGAAAGACAAGAGTTGATAGCCAAAAAGAGAGAGCTAGAAGAATGTTTAGAACAAGAGAGGAAATCGGCATTCCACACCATAAATAAGGAAAGATATCAGTGGGGAAATAGATCAGGTAAATGGATGGCAAGAAGGGTGAAGGAAAATAAAAAATAGGACTTTTATCCCGATGGTTAGAGATGAAAGGGAGATGCAAATCTCTTCCCCGGACATCGCAAGTAAATTCCATTCATATTATAGTGCCCTTTATAATATAAGGCAGAAAGGTGAAGATAAGGGAAAGCAGAGGGAAGTAATAAGGGAGTACCTATGGGACCTGGACTTCCAGAGGGGTGAGAAAGAAGAGATGGAGGCATTAGAAGCCCCCATATCGCTGGAGGAAGTAGAGAGAGCAATCAAGAATACCACCTTAGGAGGAAGTCCGGGCCCCGATGGATACTCTATCTTGTATTATAAGAAGTTCTGTAAGCAGTAAGCACACAAACTATGCGACTATTTTAATGCAAAATAGGATTTTTTGTACTCACCGTAAAATCCTTTTCTCTGTAATTCACCGACCGACACAGCTCCTCTCTGTAACAAATGGGTTGTTAGCCTTATCACTAGGAGAATACTAGGCATAGTTGTAATACAACACTCAGAACTCTTAGTTCCGCCCAGGGGGCGGTCCCTTGGGTAACAACCCTCCTGTCTGCAGACAGACCTCAGTACGTCAACAAGCAGTATAACATAAAGATAAAAGGAGGGGCGGGTGCTGTGTCGGTCGGTGAATTACAGAGAAAAGGATTTTACGGTGAGTACAAAAAATCCTATTTTCTCTTATATTCACCGACCGACACAGCTCCTCTCTGTAACAAATGGGACGTCCCCAAGCAGTGCCAAACGAGGGGTGGGAAAACAGCATAAAAACGTCATCCACCGTGGCAAGTGGGAACTAGTGAAACTTAACCCACAAAAAACAACAGTGCTGGAAAAACCACCACAAAAATCAGGGTATCCTCAACAGGAGTGATCACCCAGAACCGCATCAAACTGCAGAAGTAATGCAACAGTGCATTAACATAACAGTACTGTGTTTCTCTCGAAAAACCAGTAAAAAAACGAAAATACATATTGCATATTCAATTGCAACTACATGGCCGCCTGCAAAACTTTGCAGCCAAAACAGGCATCAACCGATGCACCGACATCTACATTGTAGAATTTGGTAAACGTGTGGACAGACGACCAGGTGGCCGCTTTACACACCTGAGCGGCAGACGCTTGGTGTCGGAAGCCCAAGACATTCCGATTGCCCTTGAGGAGTGGGCCGTGACCGGAAAGGGGGGCACCTGCCCCTTCAAGGCGTAGGCTGGTGCTACAATCTGTCCGATCCACCTGGAAATGGAGGACGACGAGACCGCCATGCCTTTCATTGGACCAGCCACTGAAACAAACAGCGAGTCCAACTTCCAAAAGGGAGCCGTGGCAGACAAATACACCTCAAAAGCCCGAAGCACATCCATAGCGTGAAGGGCCACCTCCTTAGGGTGCTTCGGCTTAGGACACAGAGATGGCAATACAATGTCCTCATTGATATGAAAAGCCGAGACCACTTATGGTAGAAAAGACGGTTTCGGACACAACACCACCTTATCCTTTTGGATAACCAGATAGGGCGACTTGCAAGACAAGACCGCCAGTTCCGAAACCCTCCTGGCCGATGTGATGGCCACTAGGAAGGCCACTTTCAGGGAAAGAGTCAACAGGGGAATCTCCCTGATATTTTCAAATGGCGGTCTTTGTAGCGCCAACACCCGGTTCAGATCCCAAGGGGGTAGCGGTGGACGCACCGGAGGGACTACATGTCGTACCCCCTGAACAAAGGTACTCCCTGAGGAGTGAGATGCCAGGGGGTCGCTGAAAAAAGACAGCTAATGCTGAAATTTGCCCTTTAATGGTGCTTAATGCTAATTTCTGGTCTACTCCTTGCTGAAGAAAACAGCAGGATCCTTGATATGGAAAAGGAGCATGGATGCCATCCTTTCTCCTCACACATGGAGATGTAGGCCTTCCAGGTACGATGGTATATCTTCCGAGAAGGAGATTTCCGTGCTCTCAACACAATTGGGATCACCGAGTCTGACAGACCCCGGTTCCTCAACACCTGGCTCTAAAAAGCCATGCCGTTAAAGTCAGCGATGGTAAGGCAGGATGGAGAATCAGACCTTGAGACAGAAGGTCCTCTCGCAGCGGCAGTCGTCAGGGAGCGTCTGCCACCAGACGCACCAGGTCTGCGTACCAGGGACGCTGCGGACAATCTGGGGCAACCAGTATCCCTGGGATCCCCACAGCTTCCACTCTGCGAAGCAGACGTGGTAACAGTTTCAGTGGAGGAAAGGCGTAGATCAGCTGGTAATGATCCCACGGAGCCACCAGCGCATCTGACGCGTCGGCCCACGGATCTCTTGTCCTGGACACGAATCTTGGCACCTTCCGATTGATACGGGAGGCCAGCAGATCCACGCCTGGTGTGCCCCACCTCAGGCACAGTAACCTGAATGTCTCTGGATGCAATGACCATTCCCCAGGGTCCAGCACCTGTCGACTCAAATAGTCCGCCAGCCAGCTCTCCACTCCCGGGATGTAAATGGCTGACAGGGCCGGTACGTGTCGCTCTGCCCACCGAAGTATGTGAGCGACCTCCCGTGCAGCGACTGAGCCTCTTGTCCCCCCTTGATGATTGACGTATGCCACGGCCGTGGCGTTGTCTGACGCCCTTGCAGTATCATCGACCATGTAGAGAGACCGATTTCCCAGACTGAATCACCGGGGACCTCAACCACCAGATCAGTGAGTATCTGACTGACTGGGTCACCTGGATCTGTCGATCCAGGGACAACTGAGATTTGTCCCATTTTGTCAAAATCTTCTCCTGCAGGACTCTGGTGTGGAACTGGGCATAAGGTACTGCCTTGAAGGAGGCTACTATGAGTCCCAGTACTCGCATGCAAAAGCGGAGCGACGACCACTTGTGGTTCATCCGCTGTTTTACCACAGATCTGAGAGTCTGCAATTGAATATGAAGGGAGAAACACTCTCGCTTCCCTGGAGTCCAGCCGCAAGCCTAGGTACTCCAGACGCTGGGTCGGCACAATCACCGACTTCATTAGGTTCAACAGCCACTCAAATTCTTGCAGGGTCTGCATGGTGATCGCCACATCCTCGTCTAATACTGAGGCGGAAGATCGTCTAGGTATCGCATGATCGCGATCCCATGTTGCCGTAGCAGCGCCAACACTGGATCCAATACCCTGATAAAGACTCGGGGGGCTGAAGCCAGACCAAAGGGATGAGCCACAAACTGGTAGTGGGCTTCCCCGACTGTAAACCGCAGCATCTTTTGATGCCGAAGGCATATGGGTATGTACAGGTACGCATCCTGGATGTCTAAGGATGCCAGGGAGTCCCCTTGATGGAGTGCAGCGACTACTGAGCGAACCGATTCCATTTGGAACCTCTACAATTTTACAAAGTGATTGAGGGCTTTTAGGTCCAAGATAGGCCATACCCCATCCTTCTTGGGAACCACAAACAGATTTGAGTAGAATCCCTGGAAGCTTCCGATTCCGGAACCTGTACAATCACCCCGCACT
Source organism: Lithobates sylvaticus (assembly GCA_028564925.1). Lineage (NCBI taxonomy): Eukaryota > Metazoa > Chordata > Amphibia > Anura > Ranidae > Lithobates > Lithobates sylvaticus. The sequence continues at coordinate 226,220,727 of CM053028.1, forward strand.
TCAGCAAATCCCTTACCGCCCCCAAGAGGGCCTCCCGGCGAGCCGGGGATACGGGCATGCTGGAGGCGAAGAAACTGTTTGGCGGCCAAGAGAGAAACTCTATCTTGTAGCCTGTGGAAATCAGATCGCAGACCCATTGGTCGAACAACCGTGAGGACCACCATGCTGCAAACTCCCGAAGGCGACCCCCCGCCCGAGATATGGGTGGGGGCAAATCTTCATGCGGTAGCACTTTTATTCGCAGGCTTGCTAGGCTTGCTGTTCCAGGGACGTCTTTGATCGTCCGTGGATGTCCTGTTGGACTTGGACACTTTGTCGAAGCTCCGAGCTCCTTGCCTACGGCGTGGCTCCTTAGCCTTCCTGGTCTGTGGGAGTAGTGTACTCTTACCACCGGTGGCATTTTTAACAATGTCATCTAATGAGGCTCCAAAGAGCCGGTTGCCAAGGAAGGGAAGATCCGTCCGGGCTTTTTTGGATGCCTGGTCAGCAGACCAGCATTTTAGCCAAATCAGGCGCCTCAGCACCACAGCTGACACTAAAGCCCTGGATAACAGAGGGAGAGTATCCAGGGCTGCGTCACAGATGTACTTAAGGCCTTGCACTAGTTGGTCTGCTAGTTCCATGCAGACAGGAGAAGCCTGTTGCTCTCCCAATTCGCGGTGCAAAACCTTTGCCCACTCAGTCAGTGTCTGCGACACAAGTGCGGGTGCCAGTACTGGTCGCACGGCTGACCCCACCACCGTAAACGAGGAACGAGCCACTGCCTCGGCCTTCCTGTTCGTGGGATCCTTGAATGCAGGAGTCCCCTCAACCGTGATCGTGGTTACTTTATTTAACCTGGATACTGGGGGGTCCACGACCGGAGGAGCCGACCATCTTTTGAGAAGGCTCTCCTCAAAAGGGTAACGCACCGTCATGTATTTGGGGACCAAAGGTCCGTTGCGGGCAACCCAATTCCCTGTAAATAAACTTGTCAAAATAAGTCAGATATGGGAACACCTGAGGTGAACATGCTGGCTTGCGGGACCCAAAAGGGACCAGTACATCAGCAGAGGAATCTGCTGGCTCCTGAATCTTCAGGGAATCACGCACAGCTGTGATAAGTACTCCAACAAGCGCTTTGTCGCGCCCAGAAGGGGAACTCATCCTCCGGTCCGAAACGGCCCTGGTCAGCGTCATCTGACAAGACAGAGCAGGGGTCACCAGCCTCAGTAGGACCCGAGTCTGCGTCAGCGCTCTCCCCAGAGGACGGGGGGGGGGGGGCAGGGGCCTCTTTAGTGCACCTTCTTCCCACGCACCGCCTCCATCTTGGCAGCTAATAAATTGAGGACCGCCGTCAGGGTGTCCATGGGTACTGCGCAATCCGCAGGTGACCCGGTCACAATTGCCTGGACTCCGGGGGAAGAAACGCCAGTTTCTGAAGCCATGCTGACCCTATCCTGTCTGCCACCCGAAGTGGACTTAGGACAGTGACAGTCCCACCCTCCTTGCCGCCGCTGACTGAGGGGCTCTTTTCGCTGGACTCACCACCCTGAGGAGTTCTGCGCTGTCCACAAGTAGTGCCTGTAGTCCCTGAGTGCTCCCAAGTGCAGAGGAAACAAAAACTGTGTCTGTGTCAGCCGCTAGAATGAGTGCTAAAAAGTTCTAGAAATGTGCTCTTGCTTCAATAAAATGGCTGCCCAGTGTCCAGTACACAGACAGGAAACACAGGGAAAATGGCTGTGAGAACACATGAGTCATGCTGTTGCTAGAGAACACTGAGAACATGTTCAGACTTCCAGAAAATGGCCGCCAGTGTCCTGAATAGGAGATCACTTGGAAAATGGCCGCTGGAGTCCAGGAAGTCAATCTGCCCTCGCCCACACCTAAAATGGCCGCCAGCAGCTCCATGAGGTACAGAAAGCAAAGATGATAGCAGAAACACAGCACCGCACCAGACCACAGCAGATCCTCACAGGCACCTTCCGGGAGCATAACCCACAGGACCCAGGACACCCCCAGCCAGCCAGCATCTCAGGTGAGAGCCCACAAAGATCCCTGTATATACAGACATACACCGCTCAGCAGCCACATGCAGCACCCCACCAGGGAGGGAAGATAGGGACCGGGGAGAGAAGAGAGGGAGGAGAGGGACCCCCGAATCGACCTCCCAGGGAATGCCCAGCTGCTCAGCCCCACCGAGGCAGGGAGAGCTGTACTTACCAGTCCTGAAGAGCTGGGAGACATTCCATTGCAGATCTACACTCTGACCAGTACAGACGTAGCTGCCGGCCTCGGCGTACTGTGACACAGACATCAGTAGCCCGGTCATATGTACGCCCCGGAGCATAAAAGCTCACCGACCACCTCTGGAGCTGAGGTTTCGTTGTGGCCTGCCGAGCCGTAGCTGCGACCTGCACACGCTCGATGGCTGGACTGGGGAGACTACAAGGATAAGGGTATCCAGCCTGTCACCCAGCCGGCTGTTGATAGTAGATCACAGGATCAGTCATCTTGCGCAAAAAGCCAAGCTTCTGCATAAAAAAACACGGACCGATGGGCCCGCAGGGTTCCTAGGTCTTTCTCCTTACTAGGCAAAAAAAAACTGAGGTCTGTCTGCAGACAGGAGGGTTGTTACCCAAGGGACCGCCCCCTGGGCGGAACTAAGAGTTCTGAGTGTTGTATTACAACTATGCCTAGTATTCTCCTAGTGATAAGGCTAACAACCCATTTGTTACAGAGAGGAGCTGTGTCGGTCGGTGAATATAAGAGAAATTATAGTCCTAAAGGAATTAAAACAATATGGGAAGTTAACGAACTTCAAAATAAATATGACCAAATCTGAGATTCTAAATTTAACTCTTATCAACAGAAGATCAGAGAGCAGTCCAAGCAAAATTACCGTTCATGTGGTGTAAGAAAGAGCTGGGTTATTTAGGAATAAAATTGACAGCACAATCAGGTGATCTGTTTGAAGCTAATTACATCCCCCTACTTAATAAAATTAAAGACCAACTGAGTAGGATGCAATATAAAGCACTCTCTTGGATTGGAAAGATAAACGCAACCAAAATGTTCATACTGCATATGCTAATCTATACGTTCCAAATGATCCCAATCCCCATCCCACAGACGTATTTTAGAAAATTAAAATCTATGGTCTCAAAATTTATTTGGGCATGTAAACGTCCGCGTATCGCATACAATACAATAGTTAGAGAAAAAGATAGAGGGGGATTAGCAGCACCAGATTTTTAAAAATATTATGAAGCTATTGTGATCTCCAGAATAGTAGATTGGATTCACAATAAGAAGAAGAGTTGGGCCGAGTTAGAAATCACATTAAGTAGAACAGACACAGGGAAAATGATATGGATACCACCACAACATCGAGATTTAGGACCAAACAAAGATATTTTGACCAAAAATTCATTAAAAATTTGGGATGGAATAAATAAAAGACAGAAATGGGACTATAACTCGCCATTAATATCACTTATAAGGAAATCACGCGGGAATGGGGACCTAAACCACTAGACAAATGGAGACACACTCAAATACAACACTTTGCACAAACCTTACCACAGCCATTACGAGGAAAGAGACATCTGAGACCCCTAGAGAAACTACTGGAGTCCCCCCAAAGCTTAGAGAAAAGGATATCAAAAATATATAAAATATTGATGCGAGGCGGATCATGAATACCCAACCTTTCTAGAAAAATGGGAAAGGGAGATAGGCCCCTTAAGGACCGCCTCCCTGTAGATTTACGTCAACAGAATGGCACGGCGCACTCGCCACCCGGTCCTGTGCTCCGTGACCGCGGCACCAGCGGACCCGATTGCCACAGGTGTCCCGCGATCGGGTCACAGAGCTGAAGAACGGGGAGAGGTCTGTGTAAACAAACCTCTCGCCGTGCTTCCTTCACTGCCTGTCACTGATCGGCTGTTCCCTGTCATCGGGAAAGCCGATCAGTGACGTCAGACGTAAAGCCACACCCCCTACTGTAAAAAAAACACACTGACGTAACCTCTCCCCACCCCCTAGTGGTTAACTCCTTCACTGCCATTGTCATTTACATAGGAATCAGTGCATTTAAATAGCACTGATTTCTGTATAAATGACAATGGTCCCAAAAATGTGTCAAGAATGTCCGATGTGTCCGCCATAATGTCGCAGTCACAATAAAAATCGCTGATCGCCGACATTACTAGTAAAAAAAAATATTAATAAAAATGCTATAAAACTATCCCCTATTTTGTAAATGCTACAACTTTTGCGCAAACCAATCAATAATCGATAATTGCGATTTTTTTTACCAAAAATATGTAGAAGAATACGTATCGGCCTAAACTGAGGAAAATAAATGTTTTTTTCTATATTTTTTTTTTTTAGCGCAAAAAATAAAAACTGCATAGGCGATCAAATACCACCAAAAGAAAGCTTTATTTGTGGGGAAAAAATGACGCCAATTTTGTTTGGGAGCCAAGTCGCATGGCCGCGCAATTGTCAGTTAAAGCGACGCAGTGCCGAATCACAAAAAGGGGCCTGGTTCTTTGGCTGCAAATTGGTCCGGGGCTTAAGTGGTTAAGTAGCGACGAACACAGGAACAAAATAATTAGGTTGGCTTATTCAGTAGCAAAGGACATGCAAACAGTTGAAATGTCGTATAAGCTCCTTGCAAGGTGGTATGTAACCCCACAGAGAGCGCATGGTTTCAGAGGACATAACCCGTCAACTTATTGGCGGGGCTGTTCTACATTGGGGACTTTCTCACATTTATGGTGGGAGTATTCCTAAATACAAACTTATTGGGACAAAATAATAGAAGCCATTTTTGATATAACGGGCAAAAGGATTAAAAAACAACCATGGGTATGCCTGTTCCATGACACAAAGAAGGGGGTAGTACAATATAAATTGACCTTAATCCCTTATTTATTGAATGCAGCGAAGGCCCTGATTCCATGTTTGTGGAAAACTTAGGAGGTCCCGACTATGAAAGAGTGGGTTGAGAGGGTAGAGTGGATAAGAACCATAGAAGAGTCTATTCATATGACAGAAGATACAGGGGGGAAATACCACAGGATATGGTGTCAATGGCTGGTATTTAGGAAAACAGAGAGGTACCTGTGGTTAATGAAGAGATAGTGCTGACAGAGAGGGAAGAAAGTGAGCGAGGCGGGGGGGGGGGGGGGGGGGGGGGGGGGGGGGGGTTACATTTTTTTTTTCTGGGGCGAGGGAGGAGGGAGGGTCAGGGATAATGTGGTAACAATTGTAATGTCAACAATGAGTGTAAAAGACTTAATGATTAAAAGAAAATGTCTGTAAAGCAGAACAAAATATGAAAATAAAGAATATATATTAAAAAAAATTATTTAAAAAGAGTAAACGCAGTTATTTGATAATAAATGGCTTCAGCCAAACACTAACCATGAGTGGAAGAAACGTTTTTTGTGTTTATCATTCATATTCTCTGAAAAATGGCCAAGAAATCAAAAATTATGCCAAGATATTTAAACTTATGTGCACAACTGTACATATTATAATTTATATTGAGTTGCCTTTACAGGCTTAAGAAAAAAAATGCCAAAAGCCAGTATAAGTAGCATTTTTTAATGCCCAGGGTGCATGGACCCTAATGGACCTTTGGAATAAATGCCACTAGGTGGCAGTTCGGAGTATGAGCCTCGGAATGGACTTCTAAATTGAAATTAGAAATGCTAATGCCATATTTATGCCATCAGAAGTGACATCCTCTAGGTAGGGCAGTGGTCTCCAAACTGTGGCATAGGGGAAGCATGCAGCCCTTTGCTTGCCTTTATCTGTCCCCTGGGTACTATTCTTCCCATTGACGCCAACAGAGCTCTATTACGCCCCCTAATACCAAAGATGGCCCCCTGTAAAGGGGTGCAGCTCTGCTTCTTTCTTTTTGAAGTTAGTCATTTCTTTAACCACTTGCTAACTGCCCTATAACACTTTTACTGCTACATGACGGCAGCTGTGCGTAGGATCACATATATATATACATCGCCGCCGACATACTAGTATACAAAAAAAATAACATTTCATAAATATATCCCATCGTTTTTAGTTCTATCAGGCTATTATTGAAGTTGTTTACAGAAATCCCTTTATAAAATTATCTTTTTCGTGATTGAGAGAGTGAAGTTGACATTTTTTGTTTTATATACAGTGGTGTGAAAAAGTGTTTGCCCCCTTCCTTATTTCCTGTTCCTTTGCATGTTTGTCACACTTAAGTGTTTCGGAACATCAAACCAATTTAAACAATAGTCAAGGACAACACAAGTAAACACAAAATGCAATTTGTAAATGAAGGTGTTTATTATTAAAGGTGAAAAAAAATCCAAACCATCATGGCCCTGTGTGAAAAAGTGATTGCCCCCTAAACCTAATAACTGGTTGGGCCACCCTTAGCAGCAACAACTGCAACCAAGCGTTTGCGATAACGTGCAATGAGGCTTTTACAGCGTCCTGGAGGAATTTTGGCCCACTCATCTTTGCAGATTGTCCTAATTCAGTTACATTAGAGGGTTTTCGAGCATGAACGGCCTTTTTAAGGTCATACCACAACATCTCAATAGGATTCAGGTCTGGACTTTGGCTAGGCCACTCCAAAGTCTTCATTTTTTTTTTCTTCAGCCATTCGGTGGTGGACTTGCTGGTGTGTTTAGGATCATTGTCCTGCTGCAGAACCCAAGTTCGTTTCAGCTTGAGTACACGAACAGATGGTCGGACATTCTCCTTCAGGATCTCTTGGTAGACAGCAGAATTCATAGTTCCTTTTATCACGGCAAGTCTTCCAGGTCCTGAAGCAGCAAAACACCCCAGACCATCACACTACCACCACCATATTTTACTGTTGGTATAATGTTCTTTTTCTGAAATGCAGTGTTCCTTCTACGCCAGATATACTTGGACACACACCTTCCAAAGAGTTCCACTTTTGTCTCATCGGTCCACAGAATGTTGTCCCAAAAGTCTTGGGGATCATCAAGATGTGTTGTGGAGAAATTGAGACGAGCTTTGATGTTCTTTTTGCTCAGCAGTGGTTTTCTCCTTGGAACTCTGCCATGCAGGCCATTTTTGCCCAGTCTTTTCCTGATGGTGGAGGCATGAACGCTGACCTTAACTGAGGCAAGTGAGGCCTGCAGTTCCTTGGACGTTGTTGTGGGGTCTTTTGTGACCTCTTGGATGAGTCGTGGCTGCGCTCTTGGGGTAATTTTGGGCGGCCGGCCACTCCTGGGAAGGTTCACCACTGTTCCATGTCTTCGCCATTTGTGGATAATGGCTCTCACTGTGGTTCGCTGGATTCCCAAAGCTTTGGAAATGGCTTTATAACCCTTTCCAGACTGATAGATCTCAATTACTTTCTTTCTCAATTGTTCCTGAATTTCTTTGGGTCTCGGCATGATGTGTAGCTTTTAAGGATCTTCTGGTGGACCTTACTGTGTCAAGCAGCTCCTATTTAAGTGATGCCTTGATTGTGAACAGATGTGGCAATAATCAGGCCTGGGTGTGGCTAGAGAAATTGAACTCAGGTGTGGACAACCACAGTTATAGTATGTTTTAACAAGGGGGGCAATCACTTTTTCACACAGGGCCATGATGGTTTGGATTTTTTTTCACCTTTAATAATAAACACCTTCATTTACAAATTGCATTTTGTGTTTACTTGTGTTGTCCTTGACTATTGTTTAAATTGGTTTGATGTTCCGAAACACTTAAGTGTGACAAACATGCAAAGGAACAGGAAATGAGGAAGGGGGCAAACACTTTTTCACACCACTGTAAATGGCACTCTCAATTTCTTTCAAAAGAAAATTGGCACACTCTGCTCAAAAGGTTGCCTACCCATGCCTTAGGAGTTCACTGGAACTAAGGGGCCTAGCCCAACCCCTGAAAAACCCCACCACACCATAATCCCCTCTCCACCAAATGATTGGACTAGTGCATGATCGCTGTTCCCTGTACACAGAGTTCTTAAATCAGCTGCCAAACTTGTGCTCTGTCTAATCTAATCACTGCACACAAGCTCCCCAAACCCAACGTGGTCGTGCCTGTACCTGCCGCCTGCTCACAGTATATTTACTGTGAGCGGTCGGCAAGTAGTTAAAGTGATTGTAAAGCCTCTTTTTTAATATTTTTTTTTATTCTTTTCCATTAAAATAAAATATATTATGCTAGTTTCCTTATCCTGCTGTTCTCAGTGTCTCCTGTGACACTAGGAAGAGGGAGCAGCGGTGCAGCAGATGGGTTAGCACTGGATCAGTAGAGGAGCCAAGTGTTTGTGGGGCCGAGGGGTCACAAGTAGTGGGACATTTTTGCCTTAACACATTAAGGTAAAAAACAATTAGAATTTAGAACCACTTTAACTGATTGCCGACTGCCTCATGCAGATATACTGCGGCAGAATGGCACGTACAGGCAAACTAACATACCTGTTCACTGCCCTTTAAGAGGCAGCCTGCGGGGGCGCGCGCCCATGGTAAGCTCCGTGAGTCAGATCTCATGGAGAGGAAGAATGGGGAGATGCTAATGTAAACAAGCATCTCCCCTTTCTGCCTAGTGACAGTGTCACTGATCATAGCTCCCTGTGATCGGGAGAGGTGATCAGTGACGTGCCACACGTAGCCATGCAACCCACAGTTAGAATCACTCCCCAGGACACACTTAACCCCTTAATTGACCCTAGTGGTTAACCCCTTCACTGCCAGTGTCATTTACACAGGAATCAGTGCATTTGTATAGCACTGATTGCTATATAAACGACAATGGTCCCAAAAATGTGTCATGATAAAAATCGCTGATCGCCGCCATTACTAGTGAAATTTTTTTTTTTTTATAAAAATGCCATAAAACTATCCCCTTTTTTTTGTAAACGCTATAACTTTTACGCAAACCAATCAATAAACGCTTATTGCGATTTTTTTTTTACCAAAAATATGTAGAAGAATACGTATTAGCCTAAACTGAGGAAAGAAAAATGTTTTATATATTTTTGGGGGATATTTATTAAAATGTAAAAAATAATGTGGTTTTTTTTTTTCAAATTTGTCACTCTTTTTTTTGTTTATAGCGCAAAAAATAAAAACCGCAGGGGTGATCAAATACCACCAAAAAAAAGCTCTATTTGGGGAAAAAAGGACGTCAATTTTTGTTTGGGAGCCACGTCGCACAACCGCGCAATTGTCAGTTAAAGCGACGCAGTGCTGAAATGCAAAAAGTGCTCTGGTCTTTGGCCAGCAAAATGGTCCGGGGCTTAAGTGGTTAAATACACTCCTAAAGACCCCCATGAAGGCTAGGGCAGCACAGTGGTGTAGTGGTTAGCACTTTCACCTAGCAGCAAAAAGGCTCGCTGGTTCAAATCCAAACCACGACACCATCTGCCTGGAGTTTGCATGTTCTCCCTGTGCCTGCTTGGGTTTCCTCAGGGTACTCCGGTTTCCTCCCACACTCTAAAGACATGCTGGTAGGTTAATTGGATCCTGTCTACAAAATTAGCCCTAGTATATGTATGAATGTGTGTTAGGGACCTTGGGTTGTAAGCTCCTTGAGGAAATAAATAAATACGTAATGGAACGTCCCACACTCCACTTGAGTGCTTCCATCATATACTGCTTCATCCAGCCTGAAGATAGATATCAGATATTATAGCCACATGTTGCAACAACAAACTAGGCAGGACTCGTTTGGCTGCAAAGCTGGAACACATTTATTTGAACAAACTAACACAGAATATATACACCACAGGAGGACATATCCTTCCTGATCATATTACCCTAACAATACAAACTGCACACAGGATAATAATTAAAACAACAGATATAAACTATAAACATTATGTTAATTAGCCACCTAGAGGACCTAGAGTGCCCACCCAGACAGAAACAATAGGTGAATGGGAATTCACACCTAGACAATGCTTTGATTAATCAGAATCTCACTACAGGTCAGACTTGCGGTCACTGAGCTTCACCCAGTGCAATACACATTATAAGTATAAACACAGATTTGCTTGGAGAGAACTTGGCTGTATGTTTCTTTGTTCCAAAGGGCAAATCTCCAGGCCTGTTCGGGATAAGACCAGTACACCTTGTCTGATTCCTAGACAATCTACATCAATCTCCTTTCAAGCAGGAGACATACTTTCAATAAACATAATGTGGCAGGGGGCCCCAGACAGGTGGCTTGCTGGCAGAGACCATCATGGCCGTTTTAATAATGTCCTTTTGCATTACATAACAGAACATCTTCCTAAATGCTTGTAGCTCCCTAAAATGCCAGAGCCCATAGTCGGTAGGCAATCAGTCCTCTCCAAATGCCTCTGTCTCAGGAGAGTCTATCGCAGCATAAATAGAAAGATCTCAGTATTTGTTAGCTTTAAAAAACTTTAGTCCCATGGGTGAATATGTGAATATTTTTAAATCTGGTAATAAAATGTATGCTGACACAGTTCCAAGAAACAGTGTAAAAACCAAAAGAGGAAGTAACTAGTAAAAAGTTTTTCACATAACTAAAATGTTTATGCAACAAATCATGAATAAGAAATATTGAAAACGTGAACTGAAAATATTTTTGTTCTAGATTAAAAAAGTTTGTAAAAATTGTGGATGTGTCAAGGCTTAAAGTGGTGTTTCCACCAAAAAAAATAAAAATTGTTTAAAATTCATAAAAAAATAAATAAAAATTATTGGAATTTTTTTTTTTACTCACCTCTAAATGCCTGTTGCTAGGGGGTCCCTCATAGTCTGCCTCCTTCAGTGCCCAGGCACTGACGTCACTTCCCCCTCAGCGCAGTCAGTCATCTGGGACACGTGATAGGTCCCAGATGGCTGCGCGGCGTATCACGTCGCGCGGCGCCGCTCGCACATGCGCAGTGGGTGCCCGGCTGTGAAGCCACAGCTGGGTGCCCACAGTAAGAATGCCAGCGCCGCCGAGCAATTGCACAGTCATACAATGCTGTACCCAAATAAAATTGATGTCATTTTTTTCCCCCCACAAAGAGCTTTCTTTTGGTGCTATTTGATTACCTCTGCGTTTTTTGATTTTTTGTGCTATAAACATAAAAGGACAGACAATTAAAAAAATAAATAAAATTGTTTACTTTCTGCTATAAAACATATCCAATAATAAAAATTTAAAAAATCACATTAAGCGTATATTGATTGATTGCAAGTTATAGCGTCTACAAACTATGGAACTGCAATATTGCGGTGGAAAAATTGGACACTAACACTTTTGGGTGACCAGTGACACGAATACAGTGATCAGTGCTAAAAATATGCACTGTCACTGTACTGATAATAATAATGGGAAGGGGTTAACATCAGGGGCAATCTGGCTGGGTTAGCCGTGTGCCTAGCCAGTGCTTGTGTACTGTGGGAGAGGTGCTTTTACTATGGGAAGGCATTGATCCATGTCCCTGCTTTGCAGGACACAGGATCAATGCCTTCCCTACTGACAGAATGGCGATCTGCCTTGTTTACACAGGCAGATTGCCATTCTGGCTCTATGCCTAATGATCAGCGGGTGTCGGCGGACATCTAGTCCATGGTACCCGCAGATCAGCCCCGCCTGTTTATAATCACAATGGGAGCGGATCGCCAGCAGTGGGCATGCGCGCCTCAGACCCAGAAGTGCAGGATCAAGTACTAAGTACATAATCCTGTGCAACAAAGCCACCGTACGTGTAAATTATACATTTGGCAAGCAGTTAATCTGATGGAATTGATGATCCACACTCCTCAGTAAAACAGAGTCGGCTCATCTATGGCAACCATATTGTCAGTGGGTCTTGAAGCTGTTTGGGAGAACTAACAATTCTGTGTATGGAAAGATACTGTGCTATAATAACAGGATTTGCAATGGCGGCTATATAGCTTTTGGTACCCTTTTTTTATATACCACGAGTCACATTTAGAAACATGTCACAAGCTTGCAGTTTGAGGATTTAACTTCAATGTCACCCTCAAAGGTGCATAAAAAGGTCTTCCCACCATTGCCATTGGCACATGTACCAATGACACATGTGCCCAGCTTTCCATGCCTTTTCAATATAACAATATTTTGGTCATTCTCTTCATAATGCCCTGGATTAAAAGACAAAATTGCCCCCACCATCACCCCCTATAGACTTCTAGGGGGTTCTGTGCAGTTTGAATTCTCAAAGTCAGCGTGTGCTTGTGTTTAAGCTCATTTATTGCTTCCTAATATTATGTAAGTACTTGATTGTCCATAGCCTAGCCACAGGTCCTCTTAAAAGCAGACCTAAACCTCAAGTAAAATGTACCCCCCCCCCCCTTATCTCCAACCTAAAAAAAATGTAGCACTATCTACTTTAAACCACTTGTAGTCCAGGCTAATTATGGCATTCCATCCCTACAAGTAAAAGTCAGCCCCTAGAACCCCCGAAAATTATATAGATTTTTTAAGCAGAGACCCTAAAGAACAAAATGGTGGGTGTTGCATATATTTATGTCACACAATTTTTGCGCAGCTGTTTTCCAAACACAATCTTTTTGGGAAAGAAAAATACACTTTCATTTTAACAGCTTGCTGATCGACTCAAGTAGGAGTACGATGGCTGAGTGGCTCTCCTGCACCGGCTCAGTACCTAGTACGTGATCCGGGTAGGTGGCACACACCACTGGCACCGTGGCTGTGCTTAGACACAGCACAAGCCGATCAACGGCCAACAGATGTCTACCAGCAACCGCTGATCGTTGAGGAAAGACACAAAACAGAGCTCAGCCTAGGTAAACAAGGCAGAGCTCCATTCTGTCAGCAGGGAAGTGGTGGATTTTGTTTCCCTGCAAAGTAGAACGATTTAACTTGACAGATAATAACCCATGTATAACCCATGTATAAGGCTATATAATGTACACAGGATGTTTTTACAACCTCTGCTGAACGATTTAACTTTTAACGATAACGATTTGACAGATAGTAACCCACGTTTAAAACGTCCGTTTTGCCGTGTTTGCATAATATATAATTTTTTTTTTTTTTAAATAGCCAAAAATAGCCTCTTAACTCAACTGCCTAGAAACGACTATAAACTAACATGTGTACATGTACTGATAAGATACCATAGAGGAGAGTTTAAAAGCACTTGAAAAAAATGCCCAACTGCTTTTAAACGTCCGTTTAGCAGCAGCCGTGTACATGAGGCCTTAGGCACACATTTATCCCTTTCATTGCCCTAGATGTTTAACCCATTCCCAGCCAGTGTCATTAGTACAGTGATATTTTTAGCACTGATTACTGTATTAGTGTCACCCGTTCCCACAAAGTGTCAGTTAGTGTCTGATTGACCGCTGCAATATCGCAATCCCCCTATAAGTAGCTGATCGCCGCCGCCATACTAGTATAAAAATAAATAAATACATAAATATAAATTCCAGTACACATCTCATAGTTTGTAGACTACAGAATACATTTTGACCTAAATTTATGAAGAAATTAGATTTTACATCTTTTTTATTTCATATGTTTTTTTAGCAAAAAGTAAAAAATATAGTTTTTTCTTTTTCAAAATTGTCTGACTATTTTGTTTATAGCACAAAAAAATTAAAAACCCAGAGGTGATCAAATAAATACCACCATAAGAAAGCTTGATGTTGTGGGAAAAAAGGATATGAATTTCATTTATGCACATGTTGCATGACCACGCAATTGTAGGTTAAAGTAACGCAGTGCCGTATAGCAAAAAATGGCCTGGTCGTGAAGGGGGGTAAATCTTCGGAAGGGCAAGTAGTTAATGCACAAAATTGCCATTTAATACACAAGTGTTTGGTAAAATATAAACTATGTTATTACGCCAAGTAAATAGATACCAAACCTGTCATGCTTTATAATTGTGTAGGCTCGTGCAACGGCGCCAAACTACAATATCTATAAATATCCATAGGCTACGATTTAAAAGCCTTTACAGGTTACCAGTTTAGAGATACACAGGAGGTCAGGCACTAGAATCATTGCTCTCGCTATGACATTTGCAGTGATACCTCACATGTGTGGTGCGATCACCATTTACATATGCAGGCGGGAATGGAGTGCTTATAAAACATTTTTTATTACATTTTTCTAACACTGTATCTTTATATATTTTTTTTATCAACTTGATGAAAAACATACCTTGTGATCGCATGGGCAGTGACAGATTCTCTTGAGACCTCATATCTCTACTCTGACCTCCAAAGCATCACATCAAATGGAGATTGGTTTGATCTGATGCTTTTACAAGTCAGTAATGGCTTGTTTACATGAGACCACACAACTGTTTTTTGCCCAGAGTGGGGCTATTAGTAGATGTGCATATGCTCCATAAAAGGTTTTCTTGTATCGGTAGTAGAGCTGCACGATTCTGGCTAAGATGAGAATCACGATTATTTTGCTTTTTCACATTAAAACAAGAAAAATTGTGCTAACGTTACTGTTTCGTTTTTTATTTTATTTATTGAAGTGTATTTTTTTCCCATAAAATTGCATTTGAAAGACCTCTGGGCAAATACAGTTTGACATAAAATATTGCAGCAATTGCCATTTTATTCCCTAGGGTCTCTGCCAAAAAATTTATATATGTATGTATGTATATATATATGTGTGTGTGTGTGTGTGTGTGTTCCAAGCAATTTTCTAGCAAAAAATATTGATTTTAACTTTAGAAAGAAGTGTCAGAAAAAGATTTAGATTTGAAGTGGTTAAACTTCCTGCATTTACAGGTGGTTGAAAGCTTGGCAGACTGCCCAGATTATTTGTTTACACAAGAAGTAAGCTTAAGAGCAGGATCACACCAGGGAGACTCAGGATCCGACTTCCCGAGACACCCCAAGTCGCCCCAAGTCGCGCTGTAATGTTAGTCTATGGAGCTGTCTCAATGTACATTACAGAAGTCGCTCCGACTTCAAAAAAGGTTCCTGTACTACTTCAAAACGACTTCTAGGCGACTTGTACCCATTGATTTCAATGGAAGTCGCCCCCAAGTCGGATCTCCATCTATATTGAAGCGACAATGTCGCCTGGAGGGGGAACTCCACGCCAAATTTTAAATAAAAAAATGGCATGGGTTCCCCCTCCAGGGGCATACCAGACCCGGATTTTAAGGGGAACCCCCTACGCCGAAAAAACGGCGTGGGGGTCCCCCCAAAATCCATACCAGACCCTTTTCCGAGCACGCAGCCTGGCAGGTCAGGAAAGGGGGTGGGGATGAGCGAGCCCCCCCCTCCTGAACCATACCAGGCCGCATGCCCTCAACATGCCCCCAAAGCACCTTGTCCCCATGTTGATGAGGACAAGGGCCTCTTCCCGACAACCCTGGCCGTTGGTTGTCGGGGTCTGCGGGCGGGGGCTTATCGGAATCCGGGAGCCTCCTTTAATAAGGGGGCCCCAGATCCCGGGCCCCCACCCTATGTGAATGAGTATGGGGTACATCGTACCCCTACCCATACACCTGGGGAAAAAAAAAAAAAAAGCATCAAAAAAAACACAACACAGGTTTTTAAAGTAATTTATTAATCGGCTCCGGGGGGTCTTCTTCCGACTTCTCCGCTCTGTTCGGCCTCTTCTCCCGGTGTCCGGCCTCTTCTCCCGCTCTCCGGCGTCATCTCCCGCTCTTCTGCCGGCTCCTCCGCTATCTTCTTGCAGCTCTTTTACCAGCGGAGGAGCCGGTCTCCTCCGTCCTTCTTCCCTCTTCTTTCGTTGTTGACACGACGCTCTCTCCTGCTGTAATGCAGTGTGAGCGCTGCGCGATGACTTATATAGGAATGGGGCGGGGTCACCGGGTGATGTCACACGGTGGACCCGCCCCTTATGACGTCAGGTCCCGAGGCATGCTGGGACTGTGACGCCATACGGGGCGGGTCCACCATGTGACATCACTCGGTGACCCCGCCCCATTCCTATATAAGTCATCGCGCAGCCCTCACACGGCATTACAGCGGGAGAGAGCATTGTGTCAACAACGGAAGAAGAAAGAACAGAGAAGAGGGAAGAAGGACGGAGGAGACTGGCTCCTCCGCTGGTAAAAGAGCTTCAAGAAGATAGCGGAGGAGCCGGCAGAAGAGTGGGAGACGACGCCGGAGAGTGGGAGAAGAGGCCGGACACCAGGAGAAGAGGCCGAACAGAGCGGAGAAGTCGGAAGAAGGCCCCCGAAGTCGAAAGAAGACCCCCGGAGCTGATTAATAAATTACTTTAAAAACCTGTGTTGTGTTTTTTTTTTTATTGACGCTTTTTTTCCCCAGGTGAATGGGTAGGGGTACGATGTACCCCATACTCATTCACATAGGGTGGGGGGCCGGGATCTGGGGGCATCTTTATTAAAGGGGCTCCCGGATTCCGATAAGCCCCCCGCCCACAGACCCCGACAACCAACGGCCAGGGTTGTCGGGAAGAGGCCCTTGTCCTCATCAACATGGGGACAAGGTGCTTTGGGGTGGGGGGGCCGAAGGGGGCTCCCCTTCCCCAAAGCACCCACCCCCCATGTTGAGGGCATGCAGCCTGGTACGGTTCAGGAGGGGGGGCCGCTCGCTCGTCCCCACCCCCTTTCCTGACCTAAGGGCCTGGTATGCTCCTGGAGGGGGAACCCATGCCTTTTTTATTTTAAAATTTGGCGTGGAGTTCCCCCTCGAGAGCTGATTATTCTCTGATTGGCCACGGCCAAAGTCGCCTGGCCTGGGGCGACTTAAAGTCGTGTTGTAAGTCGCCCCAAGTCATGTTGAAGTCGCTCCAAGTCGCGTTGTTATTCATACTCAAGTCGTGTACAAGTTGCCTCCAAAAGTCACGCTGGAAGTCGTGTTGCCCCAGTGTGAACCGGCTCTTACAATGTTTCAAGTTCTAAAGTTGCTTGAAGACAGGAGATCTGACTTGGAGGCAACTTCCATTGAAATGGGTACAAGTCGCCTAGAAGTCGGATTGAAGTAGTATAGGAACATTTTCTGAAGTCGGAGCGACTTTATTAGTGTGCATTAAGACGGGGACAGCTCTCATTCACTTACATTGATTCATTTTGTTGCGCGACTTGGGGCTGTGTGAATGGACTCTAAGCAGATAATCTCTCCACTTGCTTATGTTAAAGAATCGCCTACTCTCAGCAGGAGAGATCATCAGGGGGGGTAAATCGAGATCTCAATTTTTTAACGATTAATCGTGCAGCTCTAATCTGTAGCCAAAACGTCTTTTTCGTTTTTAGTATAGTTGTAAAGGATTGAAATCCCTGTCAGCTTTGACATCTTTTCAGACAAAAAGTAAAGGAAACTTTCAGGCAACAACAACAGAAGTAATGGTGCGGAATGCTAGAACCTCTGTCACCAAGTTGTGTGAAATACCTGGTGATCCTGCCAGTCCCTCTGTGTGTTTGAAACTGAACACACTAGGCATAGAAGCACACCCATTTCAGCGTGGTCAGTTTTCTGGCTGTACTAGCAGCACAGCCTGCCTGTCCACCAGTGAACAAGACTTGTGCTGGCACCTCCCTGCAGCTTAAAACAGAGATTATGTGATCACTTAAAAAAATATTTATAATGTTTTTATAGATATACACACAAGTTTGGCCCTGCATTAAACTAAGTGTTGATACAAGGTGATGGTCCACATATACTTTAAAGGAAAAACTATGTCAAGTCCGCAGGGTTGGATTCTGGGAATTGTAGCAGTAAAGTAAAAAAATCTTCCATTAAATTTAGGAAAAGAGCAAATCAAATCTCCCACCAAGATTTGTTTTCTCGGACACTATTGCTAATCATAGTTTCAGGAGTCTTTAACCTGTAGCCGACCGCCCACTGTCTATTGACGGCGGAGCGGTGCGGCTCTTGTGGCGGGACGCCGTCATATGACAGCGTCTACATTTTGGCCACTAGGGGGCGTGTGTGCTGCGGGAGGCGCGCGCGCGTGCCCGCCGCGTAGCTGGGGACCCGATGCGCGTGCCCGGCGGCCACGATGTCCGCCGGGCACCCGCGATTGCCCAGTAACTGAGCAGGACGTGGATCTGTGTATGTAAACACACAGATCCACGTCCTGTCACTGGAGAGGAGACCAATGGTGTGTCCCTTGTACATAGGGATACCGATCGGTCCCCTCCCCCAGTCAGTCCCCTCCCCCCACAGTTAGAATCACTAACATAGGGAACATATTAACCCCTGCAGTGCCCCCTAGTGTTAACCCCTTCCCTGCCAGTCACATTTATACAGTAATCAATGCATTTTTATAGCACGGATCGCTGTATAAATGTGAATGGTCCCAAAAATGTGTCAAAAGTGTCCGATATGTCTGCCGCAATGTCGCAGTCATGATAAAAATCGCAGATCGCCGCCATTACTAGTAAAAAAATAATAATAATAAAAATGCTATAAATCTATCCTCTATTTTGTAGACGCTATAACTTTTGTGCAAACCAATCAATATACGCTTATTGCGATTTTTTTTACCAAAAATATGTAGAAGAATACGTATCGGCCTAAACTGAGGAAAAAATTTGTTTAAAAAAAAAAATTTGGATATTTATTATAATAAAAAGTAAAAAATATTATGTTTTTTCAAACTTGTCGCTCTTCTTTTGTTTATAGTGCAAGACATAAAAACCGCAGAGGTGATCAAATACCACCAAAATAAAGCTCTATCTGTGGGGAAAAAATTATAAAAATTTTATTTGGGTACAGCGTTGCATGACCGCGCAATTGCCATTCAAAATGCGACAGCGCTGAAAGCTGAAAAATGGCTTGGTCAGGAAGCAGGTATTCGTGCCTGGTAGGCAAGTAGTTAAAGATGTTGTAATTTCTATCTGTATAGTACAACATTGTCATTCATTACTACATAACGATACTGTTTCAAAGGAAGTGTTAGACTAATGTGGTTAAAGTGTTAGCCTCACTTTGAATGGATTGATACAACTGAGAAAATGTCTATTGCAATACTATATGAAGCTGCCTAATTACAGTATTTACTACAGGAATTTATAAAGCACTAACAATTTATGCAGCGCTTTGCATACTGTATTTTCACATCAGTCCCTGCCCTCAAGGAGCTTACATTCAATACCTCACATGCATACATATATGCATACACATACTAGGGCCAATTAACCAACCAGGAAGTCTTTGGCATGTGGGAGGAAACCACAGTACCCAGAAGAAACCCACCCACACCTAAGGAGAACAGACAGATAGTGTCCTGGCTGAGATTTGAACCAAAGTCCCCAATAACGAGTTAAGCCAAATGTGGCTTATCAAACGTTTCTCTATCCACCAACGAGTTCTCCGCCTTCATTAATAAACGGCTAGGTTGTAAACTGGTTACCATGGAAAACTGGTTACCAAGGTTTACTCACAGAGGGAGATTTACTTACCGCTATTTACCAACAATAAAGTGTGTCCGGTGTGCTGTTGGCCACAGCAGTGATCTGGGGGTTACCAACAGCTGCACCGGTTACAGACACTCATCAAAGATGCCAACCATGGTCGCTTTCTGCCCCTGTCCCACAGGACATACTTCCTTGCTGGTAAGTAGCATCCCTGGGGTTTAAAAAAATAAAATAAAAATGACTAAACTTCAGCTTTAAAGCGGTTGTATTGTCCGCTTTGCCATTTTTACAGGTAAGCCTTATTATAGGCTTACCTGTAGGTAAAATGAATATCTCCTAAACCTGTACTGTTTAGGAGATAGTCACCTTTCATGCAACCGCTGACGTCAGCAGCGCATGAAGGTCCAGCGGCCCATGACGGATCTTGCTGGAACTAAGGACTCCCGCACGCAGTCACAGTGCCGGAGCCCGCAAACCCAGAAGAAGCGCAAAGGGAACATGTCAGCCCCCTCAGCGGTGATGGGGCGAGCTGCAGGAGCC
Organism: Lithobates sylvaticus; assembly: GCA_028564925.1. NCBI lineage: Eukaryota > Metazoa > Chordata > Amphibia > Anura > Ranidae > Lithobates > Lithobates sylvaticus. Next base: position 226,240,564 of record CM053028.1, read on the forward strand.
TCGTTCTAAGGTAAGTATTCCATGCGAAGCATACTAGCACATTATGCTATTGCCTTGCAGGTTGTTGGTTTTTTTTCAGCGGTTTACTACCGCTTTAAAGAGAATCATTCACTTTGCTCATCTAGAGCAGAGTGACAGGTTCTCTTGATCAGCCACCCCTACAAATACTTACCTTTCCTATGCTCCTTTGTTATTCCATTCATTTGTCAGAGCCCTGAGTCCCTGTGTAGGCTCTCAGGTTAAATTACTAAAGACAGACAGGCTGTTCACTTTGCATGTTAAGTTTCACTTTGCAAGGGAATTTTCCCCAGGGCTTAGTGAATAAGGAAATGCCCTTGCAAAGTAAACAGCCTATCTGCCTATAGTATATCAACCCCTCTGTGTCAGAGTTAAAGGTAGGTGCTAGAAATATCTCCTAAACCTGTACGGTTTAGAAGATATTTACAATATATGCTTGCGCCGTCATCGGCGCATGTGCACTTTAGAAAGGGCTCGTGCCGTGACTGGCGGCTCCCACGCTGATATACTATAGGCAAATAGGCTGTTTACTTTGCAAGAGCAATGCCCCGTACACACGGTCGGAAATTCCGAGCACAAAATCTGTCTGATTTTTTCCGACTGATTTTGTCCGACACTGGTGTTGCATACACACGGTCGGACAAAGTTGTCGGAAAATCCGATCATTCTGACCGTGATGACGTTCGTTGCGTACGACGTAACTACGTAGAGGCTATTAGCCAATAGCTTTGGTCTCGTAATTTGATCTGAGCATGCGTGGCACTTTGTCCGTCGGTATTCTCTACACAAGATCGGAAAAAGTCAGATCGGATTTTGTTGTCGAAAATTCCGACGGAAAAAGTCTGATAAAGCCCACACACGGGCGGATTTTCCGACAACATAATCTGATCGGACATTTTCCGTTGGAATTTCCGACCGTATGTACCGGGCATTATGCTCTTTTTGGAACAATTTGTTTGGGGTACTGTGTGGGTACAGGCATTGGGGGACTGGAACTATGGACTAACTTTGGAGTCAACCTGTCTGGGGTCTCCTCCTGTGTTAGTCTTCTGCCGAAAGGGGAGAGATGTGACGGGAGGGTCCGTGGAACCCAGTATCTCTTGGAGAGGCTGGGAAACCCTTGTTTCAGCTCCCCATGCACCTCCTATGTCCAAGTCATCCTGTGTCCATTAGGGGCACAGGGTGACCGAGAAAATGTAGCTTCAGTAGGAGTTGGACCGTCTCCTACATTGTATAGAGGCCAATGTGATTTGCCCTTCTTAAATAACCCCCTATGTCTGTGTATTCCCCTATGTACACTATAATGTAGACTATGGGGGTTATTTACGAAAGGCAAATCTACTTTGCACTACAAGTGCACTTGGAAGTGCAGTCGCTGTAAATCTGAGGGGAAGATCTGAAATGAGTGGAAGCTCTGCTGATTTTATCATCCAAACATACACAAGCTAAAATGCTGTTTTTTTAGTTTCCTTGCATGTCCCCCTCGGATCTACAGCAACTGCACTTCCAAGTGCACCTTCGGTGCAATTTCAAGTGCCCTTTGCACTTGTAGTGCAAAGTGGATTTGCCTTTAGTAAATAACCCCCTGTGTCTGTGTATAATGTACACTTTGGGGGTTATTTACTATAGAAAAATATACTTTGCACTACAAGTGCACTTGAAAATGCAGTCGCTGTAGATCTGAGGGGGACATGCAATAAAAAAAAAATGCATTTTAGCTAGCACATGATTGGATGATACAATCAGCAGAGCTTCCCCTCATGTCATATCTACCCCTCAGATTTACAGTGACTGCACTTCCAAGTGCACTTGCAGTGGAAAGTGGATTTGCCTTTCGTAAATAACCCCTATTATGCCTGCATATTCCCCAATGTACACTATGTCTGTGTATTCCCCTATGTACAGTATAATGTACATTATGGGGGTTATTTACTAAAGGAAAATCCACTTTGCACTGCTAGTGCACTTGAAATTGCACTGAAAGTGCACTTGGAAGTGCAGTCGCTGTAGATCTGAGGGGGACATGCAAAGGAAAATAAAAAATGTAATTTTAGCTTGCACATGATTGGATGATAAAATCAGCAGAGCTTCCACTCATTTCAGATCTACCCCTTACATTGAGAGTGACTGCCCTTCCAAGTAAACATTCAAATGCACTTGCAATGCAAAGTGGATTTGCCTTTCGTAAATAACCCCCTATGTCTGTGTATATACACTATGGGGGTTATTTACAAAAGGCAAATCCACTTTGCACTACAAGTGCAAACTACAAGTGAAAAGTGCACATGAAATTGCACTGAAAGTGCACTTGGAAGTGCAGTCACTGTAAATCTGAGAGGTAGATCTGAAATGAGGGGAAGCTCAGCTGATTTTATCATCCAATCCTGTGCAAGCTAAAATGCTGTTTTTTATTTTCCTTGCATGTCCCCCTCGGATCTACAGCGACTGCACTTCCAAGTGCAATTTCAAGTGCACTTTGCACTTGTAGTGCAAAGTGGATTTGCCTTTAGTAAATAACCCCCTATATCTGTGTATTCCCCTATGTATACTATAATGTACACTATGTCTGTGTACGTACACTATATCTGTGTATTCCCAAATGTACAGTATGTCTGTGCATTCCCCTATATACACTATAATGTACACTATGGGGGTTATTTACGAAAGGCAAATCCACTTGAAAATGCACTGAAATTGCACTTGAAAGTGAAGTCGCTGTAAATCTAAGGGGTAGATCTGAAATGGGTGGAAGCTCTGCTGATTTTATCATCAATCATGTGCAAGCTAAAATTATGTTTTTTATTTTCCTTGCATGTCCCCCTCGTATCTACAGCGACAGCACTTCCAAGTGCACTTGCAGTACAAAGTGGATTTTCCTTTAGTAAATAACCCCCTATGTCTGTGTATTCCTCTATGTACAGTATGTCTGTGCATTCCCCTATGTACACCATAGGCATGCGCAGGGGGTGTACCAGGTGTGCCTAGGCACACCCTAATCACCCTGTGCAGCGCAGATTCCCTCTGCTGATGTTTCACCAAAGCCACCCAATGGGGCTCCTACATTTTTTTTTAAAAAATACAAAAATAGAATAATAAAAAACTACTGACACCAACCTCTGCCATACTAACACGTCCATGTTTTAATACATTTTAAAATGTTTTTTTACATTTATTTATAAGAGTGTGTGTGTATATATTACACATACATATATACATACACGCACGCGTGTTTAAGCTTTGGGGTGCACACCCTAATGCAATAGGCTGCGCCCACCTATGATGTACACTGTAATGTACATTATGTCTGTGTATTCCCCTATGCACACTAGAGCTGCACAATTCTGGGAAGAATGAGAATCGTGATCTTTATTCTAAGCAAAAGAATCGCAATTCTCTCACAATTCTTTAACCACTTCAGCCCCGGACCAATTGGCAGCCAAAGGACCAGGCCCCTTTTTGCGATTCGGCACGGCGTCGTTTTAACTGACAATTGCGCGGTCGTGTGACGTGGCTCCAAAACAAAATTGGCGTCCTTTTTTTCCCACAAATAGAGCTTTCTTTTGGTGGTATTTGATCGCCCCTGCGGTTTTTATTTTTTGCGCTATAAACAAAAATAGAGCGACAATTTTGAAAACAATTCAATATTTTTTGCTTTTTGCTATAATAAATATCCCCAAAAAATATATAAAAAAATTATTTTTTTTCCTCAGTTTAGGCCGATACGTATTCTTCTACATATCTTTGGTAAAAAAAATCGCAATTAGCGATTATTGATTGGTTTGCGCAAAAGTTATAGCGTTTACAAAATAGGGGATAGTTTTATAGCATTTTTATTAATATTTTTTTTTTTACTAGTAATGGCGGCGATCAGCGATTTTTATTGTGACTGCGACATTATGGCGGACACATCGGACATTTTTGACACATTTTTGGGACCATTGTCATTTATACAGCAATCAATGCTATTTAAATGCTTTGTTTCCTGTATAAATGACAGTTGTAGTGAAGGGGTTAACCACTAGGGGGAGGGGAGGGGTTATGGGCTGTGACGTGTGTGTTTTTTTTTTACATTAGGGGGCGGGGCTGACGTCTGACGTCATTGATCGGCTTTCCCGATGACTGGGAACAGCCAATCAATGACAGGCAGAGTAGGAAGCGCAGGGAGAGGTTTGTTTACACATACCTCTCCCCGTTCTTCAGCTCCGTAACCCGATCGCGGGACACCAGCGGCGATCAGGTCCGCTGGTCCCGTGGCCGGGGTCACGGAGCTCCCGACCGGGTCGCGAGCGCGACCCACAGGCAGGCAAATGCACGACCACGTACAGGTACGTGCTTTTGCCTGCCTGTGCCATTCTGCTGACGTATATATGCAGTGGGCGGTCGGGAAGCGGTTAAAATGGTTAATTTAAAAAAGAAAAATCAGCTGTAGACGGCGCATGCGCAATCAACACGCCGCTCGCTCCCGATGCTCGGGGCTGGTTGTTCATTTAATACAGCAAGGGGCGGATGTACCATTGAGAAAAGCATCCGCCCATTATAATAACCAGCCCCGAGCATCGTGTTGATTGTGTTCAATGTATAACCATACATCCGCCTCTTGCTGTCTTTATAACCATACATCCGCCCCTTTAAAAAAGCATCCGCCCCTTGCTGTATTAAATGAATAACAGGCCCCCAGCATCGGGAGCGAGCGGCGTGTTGATTGCGTTTGAGCAGTCCAGGCCGGGGCACTATGCTCTCTGGTGACTGACGTCAGTTCCGATATTGGCGCCATTTGCGTTCCACGATGGTCCGACGGGGAGATCCAGAAAATCTAGCTAATCCAGCCTGGAGATCGCGGGGGGCGGTGAATTGAGATTGCGATCTCTATACGATTAATCGCCCAGCTCTAATGCACACTATAATCTACACTATGGGGGCTATTTACTAAAGGAAAATCCACTTTGCACTGAAAGTGCACTTGGAAATAAAGTCGCTGTAGATCCGAGGGGGACATGCAAGGAAAATTATAAAACAGCATTTTAGCTTGCACATGATTGGATGATAAAATCAGCAGAGCTTCCACTCATTTCAGATCTACCCAGTGGCGTAACTAGAACCTTCAGGGCCCCGGTGCAAGAAACCATGAAGGGCCCCCCTGAACCCCAGCCAAGGCCCTTCCTTCCGAGTCCGGTGGTGGAACTCCAGGGCTCGGTCACAGGTACGACTTTTGTGAGCCCTGTAGTTCCACCACTGGTATCAGCAGTTTTTTTTTTATTATTTTTTAGAAGGGGTTCCTGCCCCCAAGGGAAATGGGGTCCCTGTCCTCTGGGGAGAAGTGGGTCCTGTTCCTAGGGGAGATGGGGTCCCCATTGGAGATGGGGTCCCTGTCCCCAGGTGAGAAGTGGTCCCTGAAAAACACCTTTTGAAAGACAAAAAGTGCATTTTATATACAGTACAACTATATAAATCAGACCAAAATAAGGGACAAAGAAGTGGGTCCTGTTCCTAGGGGAGATGGGGTCCCCATTGGAGATGGGGTCCCTGTCCCCAGGTGAGAAGGGGTCCCTGTCCCCAGGACAGATCTCCCAAAAAGACCTGTCAACATCTGTGTATGACGGGGAGGAGGGAGGGTGCTGGCAGACAAGCCTGCGGTGTCCTTTGGGGAGCCGACTCTCATAGGGCTGCACTGCATCTGTGTGCTTAAAGCGGGATTGTACTGAAAAAAAAAAATTTAAAAGCCAGCAGCTACAAATACTGCAGCTGCTGACTTTTAAAAAATGGACACTTACCTGTTCCAGGGTCCAGCGGTGTCGGCAGCAGAGGCCGATCGATCGCTCGGCTCCCTGCTGTAGCCGGCGCCATTCTCGGTGAGGGAATCAGGAAGTGGCTTCACTTCCCGATTCCCTACTGCGCATGCGCGAGTCGCGCGGCGCAATGAGAATCTTCAGCGCCGTCTGCCGGGTCACGTGTGTGTCCTGGCAGACAGCGCGCCGGGACAGGAGGTGACGTAAACTCCCGTGGGAGTTTATGCCCGGAAGTGGGTGCAGATACCTGTCTTAGACAGGTATCTGCACACCCCCTCCCCCTGAAAGGTGCCAAATGTGACACCGGAGGGGGGGAGGGGTTCCGAAAAGCGGGAGTTCCACTTTAGGGTGGAATCCCCCTTTAAAGTTTGTTTGCCCGGGAGTAATATGCAGTGCAGTGTGAGCCGGACTCAGGGGGCTGGACTGGGGAGGACAGACACCAGACTGAGCAGCACTGCATGGAGCAGGAGAGGGGGACCCAGAGGAGCGGCAGAGGACACAGGTTGTGTGGGGAATGCACAACTAAAGAGCAGCTAGTGCGGTAGTCGAGCATGGAGCTCTGCTAGTCACCTCCAGCCACCCGCGCGCCCGGTGCCTAACCGCCTATGCTGCCACCGGCCATATGTAGAGGGGGCAGCATGGGCCCCTTGCAGCACAGGGCCCGGTTGCGCTCGCGACTGCTGCACCCCCTATAGTTACGCCCCTGGATCTACCCTTTAGATTTACAGCGACTGCACTTCCAAGTTCTCCTTCAGTGCAAAGTGGATTTTCCTTTCGTAAATAACCCCCATATGTCTTGTGTATGTACACTTTAATGTCTGTGTAGTCCCCTATGTACACTTTAATGTACACTATGTCTGTGTAGTCCCCTATGTACACTATAATGTACACCTATGTTTGTGTATGTATAGTAAGTCCTGCACACCCCTCCCACCACACACTGAACACAACAACATGGAGTGCACAGTGACATTACCTTCCTCGGCTTCAGTGACTGGACTGGGCCTTCCATTGGAGACAAAAAGCAGGAGAGCACATGAGAGCTGGAGAACAATGACCGCTGCCATAGCTGTTCACAGAGAACGTGCGACGAACGATCACCGAAGACCGAACGGAAACTCCTTCCAATACAAGGAAACGTCCTCTCTCTAACACGGAAAACGCCTGACTCACACAGATCCAGGAAGATCCTCCCCTCATCCCTTACCACATTCGCCGCAGAGGGGAGGAGGGGGAGGAGCACACTCATTACTGTACAGTATGGACACATTGTAGCACACTCACACTGCGCCACACTTCCCCTTTCCTGACTAGACCTGACTTTACACTCTGTATAACAAAGCTGGGACTTGTAGTCCTACACACACTAACAGCTGGGACTTGTAGTTCTATAAACAATGAATAACAGCTGGAACTTGTAATCCTACACACACTGAATAACAGCTGCGACTTGTAGTCCTAAACACACTAACAGCTGGGACTTGTAGTTCTATAAACAATGAATAACAGAGCTTGGACATGTAGTCCTAAACACACTAAATAACAAGGACTCGGGGTTTCAACGAACCAAACACAAAATTCAATTAGTGTCCATAAAGTAATTTTTTTACTAAAATCCTACGTATAATATGCAATAATGGTGGAATAGTCTTCCTAACAATCGCCCAGATATTTATTTCTTTCAGGTACAGTACTTGTATGGCGCCGTCAATTTATGCAGCGCTTTACATATACTGTATATAGGGTTGCCACCTTTTCTTCAAGCCAAACCCGAACACATTAGCAGCGCACGGCAATTTTTTTTTTTTTGTTCAGTAGTACATTAAATTCATTACCTCAGTACAATGCAAGGCAATTTTTATGTATGTATACACTATACATAGATTTTGTGATTAACCACTTGACATCCGACCGTAGCCGAATGACGGCCTCGGCGCGGATGTCAATTCCCGGGAGGACGTCATATGATGTCCTCCCCTTTCCTCGCTCGTGAGCGCGCATCGGGGAAATTCTGTGATTGGCTGTGTCCCTTGGACACAGCCAATCACAGATCGCTGTAAACGGCCAATCACAGCGGCCGTTTACAGCGCGATCGCCCTGGCCAATGAGCGATGTTCTCAAATGTCAACATATGAGATCATCTCTCATTGCCGGTGTCTTGCCGAGTTGGTTCCCCTGGCGGCTTGGTTCCTCTCTGTACTGCGCATGCGCAGTACGAATGGCTAGGCATCTTCCGGAAATTGCCGAACCGAAACAGATGCGAGTGAAGCGTACACCGCACAGCTGATTTTGTTTGTTAAAAAAAAAAAGTTTAAAAAAATACACTCCTAATGAAAGGGAAAACCCCACAGATAGCGCTCTAAAAACACGTTTTCTATTACTCTCCTCTATATCCAGAGATAAACGATTCATTTTTATTTTGCCTTTCCCTTGCTTACAGTAATAGACCTGCCCCTTAGACTGAGACTCCCCTTGCAGAGTAGCGCCAGCATCGGTAGCGTGCGGCATCGTCTTGTACACCGACTGCACGTGCGCGGTGTACACTTCACTCCAAGCTGTTTAGCTTCGGCAATGTTCGGAAATTACGCTGCGCATGCGCAGTACAGATCTGCACTCATCCGCCGAGGGGAACCATCTCGGCAGAAAACCGGCTCTCTCTCCTCACACAGAGACAGCGTGTGAGGAGAGAGAGAGGATCTGTGATAGCCGTTAGAGTGAGTTACCAGTAAGACACAATTACAGTGACAAAACAGTGCCCCATCAGTACAGTACTTCATCAGTACAGTACCCCACCTGTGCTAATCGGTGCCCACCTGTGCCGATCAGTGCCCACCTGTGCCGATCAGTGCCCACCTGTGCCGATCTGTGTCCATCTGCACATATTCACAATCAGTGCCCGTCTGTGCCACCTCATCAGTGCCCACCTGTGCCACCTCATCAGTGCCCACCTGTGCCAATCAGTACCCATCTGTGCCGCCTCATCAGTGCACATCTGTGCCGCTCATCAGTGCCCATCTGTGCCGCCTCATCAGTGCACATCTGTGCCACCTCATCAGTGCACATCTGTGCCACCTCATCAGTGCACATCTGTTCCGCCTCATCAGTGCCCACCTGTGCCACCTCATCAGTGCCCACCAGTGCCGTCCCATCTGTGCTGCCCCATCAGTGCTGCCTCATCAGTGCCCAGCTGTGCCACCTCATCAGTGCACATCTGTGCCGCCTCATCAGTGCACATCTGTTCCGCCTCATCATCAGTGCGCACCTGTGCCGCCTCATCAGTGCGCACCTGTGCCGCCTCATCAGTACGCACCTGTGCCGCCTCATCAGTACCCACCTGTGCCACCTCATCAGTGCCCACCTGTGCCACCTCATCAGTGCACACCTGTGCCACCTCATCAGTGTCCACCTGTGATGCCTCATCAGTGCACATTTGTTCCACCTCATCATTGCACATTTATTCCACCTCATTAGTGCACATCTGTTCCACCTCATCAGTGCACATCTGTGCCACCTCAGTGCCCATCTATGCCACCTCATCAGTGCACATCTGTGCCACCTCAGTGCCCATCTGTGCTCATCAGTGCTGCCTCATCAGTGTCCATCAGTGCAGGCTTAGTACACACCTGTTTAGTCGCACCAGCAACCATGTCCAAAAGAGTCTTTTCCGCAGAGGAGGCGTTCCAAATTCTTTCCCAGGCTGACGAGAGCAACGGGGAGCTCTCTTGTTCAGATTCCTCTTCATACGCCGATTCTCAGATGGACATAAATTACGAGCCAGTCCTCAGTAGCGAAACACCGAGTGACTCGGAGGAGGAAGATATTCGGCCGGCCAAACAAAGGCGTTCTGGTGAGGAATGCAGTGCCATCCACCAGCACCGCAGTGCCATCCACCAGCACCGCAGTACCTCGGCAAGAAAGGCCAACATTCCCCCTTTCACTGCCCAGCTAGGAGTCCAGGTGGACATGGAGAATTTTTCCCCAATACATTTTTTTAACTTAATTTTTACAGATGACATTTTAGTGTCATTTGTGGCCCAGTGCAACCTTTATGCCCAGCAATTTATTTTGCAAAACCCAACCTCGTATTATGCCCGTCCCTATGAATGGAAAGACCTAACGGTGGAGAAGTTCAGGGACAAGGGGCGGGGTCACATGCTCATGTCACATGGTGACCCCGCCCACATATGATGTCACAGTCCCAGCATTCTCCGGGACTGTGACATTATATGTGGGCGGGGTCACCATGTCACATGAGCATGTGACCCCACCCCTTGTCCCTATATAAGTCACAACACTGCATGTCTCTGCCATTCCGGCCAGAGAGAGTGACGAGTCAACATCGGAAGAAGAAGAAGAAGACGACGCAGAAGGCGCAGAAGGTGCAGAAGGCAGCGACAGCGGCAAGAACAGAAGAGACCCCCGGAAGGCGGAACGAGACCCCCAGACGACGACGGCGGCGACGAAGAAGAAAGCCGGGCTCCTCCGCTCATGAAAGAGCTAGGTAAAAGAGCAGAAGAGAGCGGAGGAGTCCGGCGAGAAGACCCCCAAGATGGAAGAAGACACCCAAAGCAGTGCAATAAAATATTTTTAAAAATTGTGTGTGTGTTTTTTTTATTTACACTTTTACACCTTAGTGCTCCAATGCTCCAATGTAATCCATGCGATTCAGTGGTTTCTGTGATATCAATCCAATATTAAGGTGCTGCATGTGCATTCAGGTGTTCCCCCCAGGTAATGGCCGCTCACTTTAGAGCGTGTGACCTTGCTGATTAGGCTTGGTCAATACACGCATTGGAACCTGTAAATGGTTCAGTATTGATTCCCGGATTCCTGTGGTGGCCTCACTCTGTGCTTCAATATGGTAATGGAGTCCCTTTTGTGCCTCAGTAATACCAATAGAAAAAAGAGGACTTCATAGTGTAGTATATTAAAACTTTTATTCTCAACACAGTAAAAAATCCCTTGCAGGGTACTCACATTTGCATGGCGCGTCAGGGCGGCACTCTAAAATAGCATAAAAACAAGCTGTAGCAGCTGATATCAGGGTGGTATGCTGATCGTCCTTAGTGGGTGCACTGACTAGCGTTCCGTCCTGTCCCCTTCCCCTACGCGTGTCGATACAAGGGGTTAATTCATATCTTCCTCGGCAAGTCTGAAAAACAAGGAGATTTTGGCAGTGAAGTGGAGGGACAAAAGGGATGTCTACATGCTGTCTTTAATCCACAATAATACCTTTGTGGAAATACCCAGAAGGAATGGCCCCATAAACAAACCCAAATGCATTTATGATTATAATTTGTATATGGGGGGAGTCGATTTCAACGACCAAATGATGGAACCATACCTTGCTACAAGACGGACATACCATTGGTACAAAAAAGTTGCAATTTATTTTTTTCAATTGGCAATATATAATTCGTATGTAATTTACCGGAACTCCACCCAAAACCCCAAACGCTTCTTTGGCTACCAGGAGGAAGTTTTCACTGCCCTTGTATTCCCGAGCGGCCCACCAGAAAATATCCAATCAGATGTTGGTAGTCGACTCGCCAAAGACGTCAAAAAAGATGTAAGGTGTGTACCAAAGCAGGAATCAGAAGAGACACATCTTATTATTGTGCAGAATGTCCTTCCGAAACCAGGCCTCTGCATAGGTGAACACAATAGGGGATAGGGGTTGGGAAAGGGGGAATGGGAAGGGAAGTGGCAGAGAGAAGTCAAAGTAGCCGATTGGAAAAATGTTCGTACAGCTATTGATCAAGAGCCATGTTGTTGGCTGGATTGTCACCGTAGCCAGAGCGTATTAGGAAAAAAAGAGAGGACAATTCCTGGGTCCAGAGGGCAGGAACCGAGGTGACTGTTTTCGCCGTTACCATACTTCAATAAATTATTAGTGAAGTATGGTAAACGTAATCTTCAGTTTCTGCCTTTACACACCTTCACACCCCTTATGCCACTGCCTGCTCTGTAACTGACCCTGGCTTGTTATTCGACCATGCTTCTGCCTAACGATTCTGTACATACCTCTGCCTGATCTGGAACTGAACCTGGACTGTTATTCGACCATGCTTCTGCCTAACAATTCTGTAAATACCTCTGCCTGATCTGGAACTGACCTTGGACTGTTTGACCATGATATTTGCCTGCCTCTTGGACTGATCTTGTACCCTGCTACTGGACTAGTGGGATTCAACACAGGGGTCTCACATATGTGGGGGGCTCCAGAATTGTTTTTCTGGATGAAGAAATCTATTTTTTTGTTTTCTCAATCCTAGATTAGGGTCTGGGGACTCGGAGGCTTCAAAGAGATTTGGGTGGGAGAAGCCTCTACCCCTGTCCCCATTCTGTCCTGAACGAGGCCCTACTTCTGCCTGCTGCCTGTAGGACTTCCTGCCGTCATGCCTCTGCCTGTCGCACTGACCACACCACATGTCCTGCCTACTACCAGGACCAATATTTTTGGCACTGCTGACAATATCTCTGCCTGCACTGACCCTGGACTTTATATGGACAGTATCCCTGCCTGGACAATTGTGTTCGCCGTTGCTGACCAAGTCCCTGCCTGCTGCCTGGACCAGTGCTATCCTCCTGTGTACAACTGCACTACTACAACCACAGGTAAGCTTTTGTTTACGCTTTGCTCAGCATAATGTATTTTGGTATTTTGGGGTGTAATTCTTGGTATTTGCATGCTATGTGTCCCTGGAATACCTGATGGTGTTCCTTGCATTCTGGATCTCTGTATGTGGCCAGACTGTGTAGAAGTCTCATACGTGTGGTATCGCCATACTCAGGAGGAGTAGCAAAATGTATTTTGGGGTGTCATTTGTGCTATCTAAATGCATGTGTTGGAAATATCTTATAAACTGACAACTTTGTGTAAAAAAAATGCGTTTTCATTTTTATTCCACATTTTCCAAAAACGTCTGAAAAAAAAATGAACCATTCAAAAGACTCATTATGCCTCATAGATTATACGTTGGGATGTTAGCTTTCCAAAATTGGGTCATTTTGTGGGTGTTTCCATTGTCCTGGTGCTCCAGGGCCTTCAAAAGTGTAATAGGTGGTTGAGAAATGTGATGTGTAATTTATGCTCCTAGAACACCTGATGGTGCTCCCTGCATGTTGGGCCACTGTATGTGGCCAAGCAGTGAAAAAGTCCCACACATGTGGTATCGCTATACTCAGGAGGAGTACCAGAATGTATTTTGGGGTGTCATTTGTGCTATCTAAATGCTACGTGTTGGAAATATCTTATAAACGGACAACTTTGTGTAAAAAAAATGCGTTTTCATTTTTTTTCCACATTTTCCAAAAACTTCTGAAAAAAAAATGAACCATTCAACAGACTCATTATGCCTCATAGATTATACGTTGGTGTGTTAGCTTTCCAAAATGGGGTCATTTTGTGGGTGTTTCCATTGTCCTGGTGCTCCAGGACCTTCAAAATTGTAATAGGTGGTTGAGAAACGTGATGTGTAATTTATGCTCCTAGAACACCTGATGGTGCTCCCTGCATGTTGGGCCACTGTATGTGGCCAGGCAGTGAAAAAGTCCCACACATGTGGTATCGCTATACTCAGGAGGAGTAGCAGAATGTATTTTGGGGTGTCATTTGTGCTATCTAAATGCTACGTGTTGGAAATATCTTATAAACTGACAACTTTGTGTAAAAAAATGCGTTTTCATTTTTTTTTCCACATTTTCCAAAAACTTCAGGAAATAAATGAACCATTCAAAAGACTCATTATGCCTCATAGATTATACGTTGGGGTATTAGCTTTCCAAAATGGGGTAATTTTGTGGGTGTTTCCTTGGTCCTGGTGCTCCAGGGCCTTCAAAAGTGTAATAGGTGGTTGAGAAATGTGATGTGTAATTTATGCTCCTAGAACACCTGATGGTGCTCCCTGCATGTTGGGCCACTGTATGTGACCAGGCAGTGAAAAAGTCCCACACATGTGGTATCCCTATACTCAGGAGGAGTAGCAGAATGTATTTTGGGGTGTCATTTGTGGTATACATATGCTATGTGAGAGAAATAAGCTATTACAATGACAATTTTGTGGAAAAAAAAAAAAATCTTAATTTTGCAAAGAATTGTGGGAAAAAATTACAACTTCAAATAACTCACCATGCCTCTTACTAAATACCTTGAAATGTCTACTTTCCAAAAAGGGGTTATTTGGGGAGCATTTGTACTTTCCTGGCTTGTTAGGGTTTCTAGAAATGAGATAGGCCACCAGTACATCAGATGTGATAATTTTTTTATGAGTTGCACCACAGCTTGTAGACTCTAAAACTTTCACACAGACCAAATAATTTCCACAAATTTTTGGTTATTTTTACCAAAGATATGTAGCAGTATAAATTGTGGCCAAAATTTATGAATAAAAATTAATAATTTGCTAAATGTTATCACAGAAACCAAGAAAAATTTGTTTTTTTTCAAAATTTTATTTTTTTTCATTTATAGCGCAAAAAATAAAAAACCCAGAGGTAATCAAATACCACCAAAAGAAAGCTCTATTTGTGGGAAAAAAGGACAAAAAATTAATTTGGGTACAGTGTTGCATGACTGAGTAATTGTTATTCAAAGTGTGAGAGCACCAAAAGCTGAAAATTGGTCTGGATAGGAGGGGGGTTTAAGTGCCCGGTAAGCAAGTGGTTAAATAACATTTCTAATCATATGGAGTTAATCACAAGAGTCCCCCTTTACATCAGAGTCCACAAAGTTGACACTCTTGGCTTACAATTGCAGTGAGCAACCCTGCTGGGTAGCCACAGTCTGGGCCAGGGGCGGACTGAAAACTCATGGGGCCTACGGGCAATTAAAGATCATGGGTCCCCCAGGTTTAAAGATGGCTGTCTCATGGGAGCCAACATTAATGTGGCAGGCAGAAGCTTAAAAGGAAACCAAGCTCTGCAACATGCAGAGTGGCAGAGGGAGTGTGGTGGGTATGATGGGGGCAGTATGTACAAGAGAGGAGTGTGGAGGGTTTGATGGGGGTAGTATGTATAGGAGAGGAGTGCGGAGGGGACGGTGGGGTAGTATGTATAGGAGAGGAGGGCAGAGGGGACGGTGGGGGTAGTATGTATAGGAGAGGAGTGCAGAGGGGATGGTGGGGGTAGTATGTATAGGAGAGGAGTGCGGAGGGGATGGTGGGGGCAGTAGGAGAGGAGTGCGGAGGGGATGGTGGGGGCAGTATGTATAGGAGAGGTGTGCCGAGGGAATGGTGGGGGTAGTATATATAGGAGAGGAGTGCGGATGGGATGATGGGGGCATTAGGAGAGGAGTGCGGAGGGGATGGCGGGGGCAGTATGTATAGGAGAGGAGTGTGGAGGGGATGGTGGGGGCAGTAGGAGAGGAGTGCGGAGGGGATAGTGGGGGCAGTAGGAGAGGAGTGCGGAGGGGATGGTGGGGGTAGTATGTATAGGAGAGGAGTGCGGAGGGGATGGTGGGGGAAGTATGTATAGGAGAGGAGTGCGGAGGGGATGATGGGGGTAGTATGTATAGGAGAGGAGTGCGGAGTGGATGAGGGGGGCAGTATGTATAGGAGAGGAGTGCGGAGGGGATGGTGGGGTAGTATGTATAGGAGAGGAGTGCGGAGGGGATGGTGGGGGTAGTATGTAAAGGAGAGGAGTGCGGAGGGGATGGTGGGGGTAGTATGTATAGGAGAGGAGTGCGGAGGGGATGGTGGGGGTAGTATGTATAGGAGAGGAGTGCGGAGGGGATGGTGGGGGTAGTATGTATAGGAGAGGAGTACGGAGGGGATGGTGGGGGTAGTATGTATAGGAGAGGAGTGCGGAGGGGATGGTGGGGGCAGTAGGAGAGGAGTGCGGAGGGGATGGAGGGGGCAGTAGGAGAGGAGTGCGGAGGGGATGGAGGGGGCAGTAGGAGAGGAGTGTGGAGGGGATGGTGGGGCAGTAGGAGAGGAGTGCGGAGGGGATGGTGGGGGTAGTATGTATAGGAGAGGAGTGCGGAGGGGATGGTGGGGGCAGTATGTATAGGAGAGGAGTGTGGAGGGGATGTGGGGGCAGTATGTATAGGAGAGGAGTGCGGAGGGGATGGATGGGGCAGTAGGAGAGGAGTGCAGAGGGGATGGTGGGGCAGTATGTATAGGAGAGGAGTGCGGATGGGATGATGGGGGTAGTATGTATAGGAGAGGAGTGCGGAGGGGATGGAGGGGGCAGTAGGAGAGGAGTGCGGAGAGATGGCGGGGGCAGTAGGAGAGGAGTGCAGAGGGGATGGTGGGGGCAATATGTATAGAAGAGGAGTGCGGAGGGGATGGTGGGGGCAGTAAGAGAGGAGTGCGGAGGGGAGGGGATGGTGGGGGGTAGTATGTATAGGAGTGGAGTGCGGAGGGGATGGTGGGGGGAGAATGCATAGGAGAGGAGTGCGGAGGGGAGGGGGGGGAGTATGTGGGGGCAGTATGTATAGGAGAGGAGTGTGGAGGGGATGGTGGGGGCAGTATGTATAGGAGAGGAGTGCGGAGGGGATGGGGGGGCAGTAGGAGAGGAGTGCGGAGGGGATGGTGGGGGTAGTATGTATAGGAGAGGAGTGCAGAAGGAATGATGGGGGTAGTATGTATAGGAGAGGAGTGCGGAGGGGATGATGGGGGTAGTATGTATAGGAGAGGAGAGTGGAGGGGATGGTGGGGGCAGTATATATAGGAGAGGAGTGCGGAGGGGATGGTGGGGCCAGTATGTATAGGAGAGGAGTGCGGAGGGGATGGTGGGGGCAGTATGTATAGGAGAGGAGTGCGGAGGTGATGGTGGGGGTAGTATGTATAGGAGAGGCGTGCGGAGGGGATGCTGGGGGCAGTATGTATAGGAGAGGAGTGCGGAGGGGATGGTGGGGGGTAGTATGTATAGGAGAGGAGTGCGGAGGGGATGGTGGGGGTAGTATGTATAGAGAGGAGTGCGGAGGGGATGGTGGGGGGTAGTATGTATAGGAGAGGAGTGCGGAGGGGATGGTGGGGGCAGTAGGAGAGGAGGAGTGTGGAGGGGATGGTGGGGGGCAGTATGTATAGGAGAGGAGTGCGGAGGGGATGGTGGGCGCAGTATGTATAGGAGAGGAGTGCGGAGGTGATGGTGGGGGTAGTATGTATAGGAGAGGAGTGCGGAGGGGATGTGGGGGTAGTATGTATGGGAGAGGAGTGCGGAGGGGATGGTGGGGGTAGTATGTATAGGAGAGGAGTGCGGAGGGGATGGTGGGGGCAGTATGTATAGTAGAGGAGTGCGGAGGGGATGGTGGGGGTAGTATGTATAGGAGAGGAGTGCGGAGGGGATGGTGGGGGCAGTAGGAGAGGAGGAGTGTGGAGGGGATGGTGGGGGCAGTATGTATAGGAGAGGAGTTCCGAGGGGATGGTGGGGGTAGTTTGTATAGGAGAGGAGTGCGGAGGGGATGGTGGGGGCAGTAGGAGAGGAGTGCGGAGGGGATGGTGGGGGCAGTATGTATAGGAGAGGAGTGCGGAGGGGATGGTGGGGGTAGTATGTATAGGAGAGGAGTGCGGAGGGGATGGTGGGGGCAGTAGGAGAGGAGTGCGGAGGGGATGGTGGGGGCAGTATGTATAGGAGAGGAGTGCGGAGGGGATGGTGGGGGCAGTATGTATAGGAGAGGAGTGCGGAGGGGATGGTGGGGGCAGTAGGAGAGAAGTGCGGAGGGGATGGTGGGGGCAGTATGTATAGGAGAGGAGTGCGGAGGGGATGGTGGGGGCAGTATGGAGAGGAGTGCGGAGGGGATGGTGGGGGCAGTATGTATAGGAGAGGAGTGCGGAGGGAATGATGGGGGTAGTATGTATAGGAGAGGAGTGCGGAGGGGATGGTGGGGGCAGTATGTATAGGAGAGGAGTGTGGAGGGGATGGTGGGGGCAGTATATATAGGATAGGAGTGCGGAGGGGATGGTGGGGCAGTATGTATAGGAGAGGAGTGCGGAGGGGATGGTGGGGGTAGTATGTATAGGAGAGGAGTGCGGAGGTGATGGTGGGGGTAGTATGTATAGGAGAGGAGTGCGGAGGGGATGGTGGGGGTAGTATGTATAGGAGAGGAGTGCGGAGGGGATGGTGGGGGTAGTATGTATAGGAGAGGAGTGCGGAGGGGATGGTGGGGGTAGTATGTATAGAGAGGAGTGCGGAGGGGATGTGGGGGGTAGTATGTATAGGAGAGGAGAGGAGGGGATGGTGGGGGCAGTAGGAGAGGAGTGCGGAGGGGATGGTGGGGGCAGTATGTATAGGAGAGGAGTGCGGAGGGGATGGTGGGGGTAGTATGTATAGGAGAGGAGTGCGGAGGGGATGGTGGGGGGTAGTAGAGGAGTGCGGAGAGGATGGGGGGGTAGGAGGGGGTGTGGGTGGGTAGTATGAGAGGAGTGCAGAGGGGATGGTGGGGGGGGGGGAGTGGGAGGGGAGTGGGGAGGATGGCTGGGGCAGTATGGTGGAGGGAGGGGGAGTGCGGAGGGGATGGGCGGTGGGGGCAGTATGTATAGGAGAGGAGTGCGGAGGGGATGGGAGGGGGCAGTAGGAGAGGAGTGCGGAGGGGATGGTGGATGTGGGGCAGTAGGAGAGAGGAGTGCGGAGGGGATGGATGGGGGTAGTATGTATAGGAGAGGAGTGCGGAGGGGATGGTGGGGGCAGTAGGGTGGGAGAGGAGTGCGGAGGGGATGGGTGGGGGCAGTATGTATAGGAGAGGAGTGCGGAGGGGATGGTAGGGGGGCAGTAGGAGAGGAGTAGGGTGGAGGGGGAGTGGGGGTGTGGGGGGAGGGGTATAGGGGGGAGTGGGAGGCTGAAGGGTAGTATGTATAGGAGAGGAGTGTGGAGGGGTGTTGGGGGCGGTATAGGGGAGGATGTATAGGAGAGGAGTGCGGAGGGGGTGGTGTTGGGGTGGGGGGGGAGGGAGGGGGGATGCGGAGTCGGGATGGTGGGGGGTATGTAGGAGAGGAGTGCGGAGGGGATGGTGGGGGTAGTATGTATAGGAGAGGAGTGCGGAGGGGATGGTGGGGGCAGTATGTATATGGGAGAGGAGTGTAGGCGGGGATGGGGGGTAGTATGTATAGGATAGGAGTGCGGAGGGGATGGTGGGGGTAGTATGTATAGGAGAGGAGTGCGGAGGGGATGGTGGGGGCAGTAGTATAGGGGAGGATGTGCGGAGGGGATGGTGGGGGTAGTATGTATAGGGGGGAGTGCGGAGGGGGTGGGGGTAGTATGAGAGGATAGGAGGGAGAGGTGTGCGGAGGGGATGGTGGGGGTAGTATGTATAGGAGAGGAGTGCGGAGGGGATGGTGGGGGTAGTATGTATGGAGAGGAGTGCGGAGGGGGGGATGGTGGGGGCAGTATGTATGGGGAGGAGGTGCGGAGGGGGGGGTGGGGGGTAGGTAGTGCCTAGGGGGATGGGAGGGAGTGTGGGGGGTGGGGGTGAGGAGGGGGTTGGTGGGGGGTAGTGGGGGGGGGTATGGTTGGGGGGAGTGGGAGAGGTGGGGGGGAGTGCGGGGGGTGGAGGGGTGGTGAGGGGGTGGTGGGGGCAGTATGTATAGTATAGAGAGGAGTGCGGAGAGGATGGTGGGGGTAGTATGTATAGGAGAGGAGTGCAGAGGGGATGGTGGGGGCAGTAGGAGAGGAGTGCAGAGGGGATGGGGAGTGGGTGGGGGTAGTATGTATAGGAGAGGAGTGCGGAGGGATGGTGGGGGCAGTAGGTGTAGGAGAGGAGTGCGGAGGGATGGTGGGTAGTATGTATAGGAGAGGAGTGCAGAGGGGAGGAGTGTGGAGGGGATGGGGGGGCAGTAGGAGAGGAGTGGAGAGGAGGAGGATGGATGGTGGGGGTATGGTGGGGGTAGTATGTGTAGGAGAGGAGTGCGGAGGGGATGTATAGGAGAGGAGTGGGGGTGGTGGGGGCAGTATGTATAGGAGAGGAGTGCGGAGGGGATGGTGGGGGTAGTATGTATAGGAGAGGAGTGCGGAGGGGATGGTGGGGGCAGTAGGTATAGGAGAGGAGTGCGGAGGGGATGGAGGGGGCAGTAGGAGAGGAGTGCGGAGGGGATGGTGGGGGCAGTAGGAGAGAAGTGCGGAGGGGATGGCGGGGGCAGTATGTATAGGAAAGGAGTGCGGAGGGGATGGTGGGGGCAGTAGGAGAGGAGTGCGGAGGGGATGGTGGGGGCAGTATGTATAGGAGAGGAGTGCGGAAGAAATGATGGGGGTAGTATGTATAGGAGAGGAGTGCGGAGGGGGTGATGGGGGCAGTATGTATAGGAGAGGAGTGTGGAGGGGATGGTGGGGGCAGTATATATAGGAGAGGAGTGCGGAGGGGATGGTGGGGGCAGTATGTATAGGAGAGGAGTGCGGAGGGGATGGTGGGGGCAGTATGTATAGGAGAGGAGTGCGGAGGTGATGGTGGGGGTAGTATGTATAGGAGAGGAGTGCGGAGGGGATGATGGGGGCAGTATGTATAGGAGAGGAGTGCGGAGGGGATGGTGGGGGCAGTATGTATAGGAGAGGAGTGCGGAGGGGATGGTGGGGGGCAGTATGTATAGGAGAGGAGTGCGGAGGGGATGGTGGGGGGCAGTATGGGAGAGGAGTGCGGAGGGGATGGTGGGGGCAGTATGTATAGGAGAGGAGTGCGGAGGGGATGGTGGGGGCAGTATGTATAGGAGAGGTGTGCGGAGGGGATGGTGGGGGTAGTATGTATAGAGAGGAGTGCGGAGGGGATGGTGGGGGTAGTATGTATAGAGAGGAGTGCGGAGGGGATGGTGGGGGTAGTATGTATAGGAGAGGAGTGCGGAGGGGATGTGGGGGTAGTATGTATGGGAGAGGAGTGCAGAGGGGATGGTGGGGGTAGTATGTATGGGAGAGGAGTGCGGAGGGGATGGTGGGGGCAGTATGTATAGTAGAGGAGTGCGGGGAGGATGGTGGGGGTAGTATGTATAGGAGAGGAGTGCAGAGGGGATGGTGGGGGCAGTAGGAGAGGAGTGTGGAGGGCTATGGTGGGGGCAGTATGTATAGGAGAGGAGTTCCGAGGGAATGGTGGGGGTAGTATGTATAGGAGAGGAGTGCAGAGGGGATGGTGGGGGCAGTAGGAGAGGGGTGCGGAGGGGATGGTGAGGGTAGTATGTGTAGGAGAGGAGTGCGGAGGGGATGGTGGGGGTAGTATGTATAGGAGAGGAGTGCGGAAGGGATGGTGGGGGCAGTAGGAGAGGAGTGCGGGGGGATGGTGGGGGCAGTATGTATAGGAGAGGAGTGCGGAGGGGATGGAGGGGGCAGTAGGAGAGGAGTGGGGAGGGGATGGTGGGGGCAGTAGGAGAGAAGTGCGGAGGGGATGGCGGGGGCAGTATGTATAGGAGAGGAGTGCGGAGGGATGGTGGGGGCAGTAGGAGAGGAGTGCGGAGGGGATGGTGGGGGCAGTAGAAGAGGAGTGCTGAGGGGATGGTGGGGGCAGTATGTATAGGAGAGGAGTGTGGAGGGGATGGTGGGGGCAGTAGGAGAGGAGTGCGGAGGGGATGGTGGGGGCAGTATGTATAGGAGAGGAGTGCCAAGGGGATGGTGGGGGTAGTATGTATAGGAGAGGAGTGTGGAGGGGACGGTGGGGGCAGTAGGAGAGGAGTGCGGATGGGATGGTGGGGGCAGTATGTATAGGAGAGGAGTGTGGAGGGGATGGTGGGTGCAGTAGGAGAGGAGTGCGGAGGGGATGGTGGGTGCAGTAGGAGAGGAGTGCGGAGGGGATGGTGGGGGCAGTATGTATAGGAGATAAGTGCGGAGGGGATGGTGGGGGCAGTAGGAGAGGAGTGCGGAGGGGATGATGCCAGCTGTATATATGGAGTGGTCTGGGGGGGGGAGAGGTGATGCACCTGGGGGGAGTTGAGGGCTGAGAAACAGTGATGTATATAAAAACAAAAGCTATTGTACTCATCCAATAATATTTACAACAGTACAACAATGAAAACTGCCAGCTCCTAGCACTCTATATGTACAGATGATGTGAAGGTAATGTATGACCATTCATATATCCCTGTGTTATCCAAGCTCTGTACAATCAGAAGTTTACTCTCTCCACATACACACAGGGTTAATGAATGGTCATAAATGACTGCACATTATCTGGACTGAGGATGGGGGATGTTTGTATAGACTAGGGGTGCAACGGATCGTCGCCGATCCGTGATCCGAACGGGCCACCCCGTTCGGATCGGCACACCCCGCGATCCGCGGAGCGCTCCGCGGCCTCGGCCTTAGGAAAGGCCGCGGCTTCGGCCTAGCTCCGGAGCGACGGCGGCCATCTTTGTACACCCGGCGGCCTTAGGAAAGGCCGCGGCTTCGGCCTAGCTCCGGAGCGGCGGCCATCTTGGTACACCCGGCCACTGTTTTTAATGTGATCGCTCCGTCAAATGACGGAGCGATCACTTGTAAACCCTGCATTACCCAGCCAATATCCTGCATTACCCTGCATATACCCTGCATACAGGGCCGGACTGGCCTACCGGGATACCGGGATATTTCCCGGTAGGCTGCCTGCCCTGGGGCCGTTTTGCGGCTACAGTGCTCCCCTGTCTCCACTCTCATGCGCCTGTAATCTCGGAGCTGGCTGGGTCAGTGTTCTGCGGCCGCGCACCGCGCTGTAACATGGTCCCGCCCCCCTAGAACGGCTCGTGTGATAGTATCTAGAATCAGTGTTCCACCTATCACACAGCCGGTCTGGGGGGGGCGGGACCATGTTACAGCGCGGTGCGCGGCCGCAGAACACTGACCCGGCCAGCTCCGAGATTACAGGAGGAGAGATGGCTCAGGCTGTGAGTACTACTCAGTACAGCCCCAACTGTGTGCCTGGATAGGGGGATCAGCGGGGGCCGCATATAGAGGAGATTAGCTTTCTATATTCCTCCATGCAGCCGCTGAATGCTTGGAGGAGGGAGAGGAGGAGAATAAAGCATTCAGCGGCTGCATGGAGGAATAATAGAAAGCTCATTTCCTCTATATGCCGCCCCCCTGCTGATCCCCCTATCCAAATTATTTTACTGCCCCCCCCCCAGTTCTCCTTGTGCTCCCCCCAGTGCTCTCCTCCCCCACCACACTCTCCACTGTCTCCAGCCCCCCCCCCAGTTCTCTCAACCCCTGTTATTTCTGCCTCCCCTGCTCTCCAGGTCCTTGTCTAGCCCCCACCCCCACAGTGCTCTCCAGCCCCCCACCCCCCACAGTGCTGTCCAGCCCCCCCCCATGCTCCCCACCCCCCACAGTGGTCTCAAGCCCCCCACCCCCACAGTGCTGTCCAGCCCCCCGTGCTCCCCCACCCCCACAGTGCTGTCCAGCCCCCACCCCCACAGTGCTGTCCAGCCCCCACCCCATTGCTCTCCACCCCCCCACAGTGCTCTCCAACCCCCCCCCCCATGCTCCCCACCCCCCACAGTGGTCTCAAGCCACCCACCCCCCACAGTGCTGTCCAGCCCCCCCGTGCTCCCCACCACCACAGTGCTGTCCAGCCCCCACCCCAGTGCTCCCCACCCCCACAGTGCTGTCCAGCCCCCACCCCATTGCTCTCCACCCCCCACAGTGCTCTCCAGCCCCCCCCCCCCTGTTCTTTCTTGTAGTTCTATAAACAATGAATAACAGCTGGAACTTGTAATCCTACACACACTGAATAACAGCTGCGACTTGTAGTCCTAAACACACTAACAGCTGGGACTTGTAGTTCTATAAACAATGAATAACAGAGCTTGGACATGTAGTCCTAAACACACTAAATAACAAGGACTCGGGGTTTCAACGAACCAAACACAAAATTCAATTAGTGTCCATAAAGTAATTTTTTTACTAAAATCCTACGTATAATATGCAATAATGGTGGAATAGTCTTCCTAACAATCGCCCAGATATTTATTTCTTTCAGGTACAGTACTTGTATGGCGCCGTCAATTTATGCAGCGCTTTACATATACTGTATATAGGGTTGCCACCTTTTCTTCAAGCCAAACCCGAACACATTAGCAGCGCACGGCAATTTTTTTTTTTGTTCAGTAGTACATTAAATTCATTACCTCAGTACAATGCATGGCAATTATTATGTATGTATACACTATACATAGATTTTGTGATTAACCACTTGACATCCTACCGTAGCCGAATGACGGCCTCGGCGCGGATGTCAAGTCCCGGGAGGACGTCATATGATGTCCTCCCCTTTCCTCGCTCGTGCGCGCGCATCGGGGAAATTCTGTGATTGGCTGTGTCCCTTGGACACAGCCAATCACAGATCGCTGTAAACGGCCAATCACAGCGGCCATTTACAGCGCGATCCCCCTGGCCAATGAGCGATGTTCTCAAATGTCAACATATGAGATCATCTCTCATTGCCGGCTCTCTCTCCTCACACAGAGACAGCGTGTGAGGAGAGAGAGAGGATCTGTGATAGCCGTTAGAGTGAGTTACCAGTAAGACACAATTACAGTGACAAAACAGTGCCCCATCAGTACAGTACTTCATCAGTACAGTACCCCACCTGTGCTAATCGGTGCCCACCTGTGCCGATCAGTGCCCACCTGTGCCGATCAGTGCCCACCTGTGCCGATCTGTGTCCATCTGCACATATTCACAATCAGTGCCCGTCTGTGCCACCTCATCAGTGCCCACCTGTGCCACTCATCAGTGCCCACCTGTGCCACTTCATCAGTGCCCACCAGTGCCAATCAGTGCCCATATGTGCCGCCTCATCAGTGCACATCTGTGCCGCTCATCAGTGCCCATCTGTGCCGCCTCATCAGTGCACATCTGTGCCCCCTCATCAGTGCACATCTGTGCCACCTCATCAGTGCACATCTGTCCCGCCTCATCAGTGCTCATCTGTTCCGCCTCATCAGTGCCCACCAGTGCCCCTCATCAGTGCCCACCAGTGCCGTCCCATCTGTGCTGCCCCATCAGTGCTGCCTCATCAGTGCCCAGCTGTGCCACCTCATCAGTGCACATCTGTGCCGCCTCATCAGTGCACATCTGTTCCGCCTCATCAGTGCACATCTGTTCCGCCTCATCATCAGTGCGCACCTGTGCCGCCTCATCAGTGCGCACCTGTGCCGCCTCATCGGTACCCACCTGTGCCACCTCATCAGTGCCCACCTGTGCCACCTCATCAGTGCACACCTGTGCCACCTCATCAGTGTCCACCTGTGACGCCTCATCAGTGCACATTTGTTCCACCTCATCATTGCACATTTATTCCACCTCATTAGTGCACATCTGTTCCACCTCATCAGTGCACATCTGTGCCACCTCAGTGCCCATCTGTGCCACCTCATCAGTGCACATCTGTGCCACCTCAGTGCCCATCTGTGCTCATCAGTGCTGCCTCATCAGTGTCCATCAGTGCAGGCTTAGTACACACCTGTTTAGTCGCACCAGCAACCATGTCCAAAAGAGTCTTTTCCACAGAGGAGGCGTTCCAAATTCTTTCCCAGGCCGACGAGAGCAACGGGGAGCTCTCTTGTTCAGATTCCTCTTCATACGCCGATTCTCAGACGGACATAAATTACGAGCCAGTCCTCAGTAGCGAAACACCAAGTGACTCGGAGGAGGAAGATATTCGGCCGGCCAAACAAAGGCGTTCTGGTGAGGAAGCAGTGCCTTCCACCAGCACCGCAGTGCCATCCACCAGCACCGCAGTACCTCGGCAAGAAAGGCCAACATTCCCCCTTTCACTGCCCAGCTAGGAGTCCATGTGGACATGGAGAATTTTTCCCCAATACATTTTTTTAACTTAATTTTTACAGAGTACATGTTAGCGTCAATTGTGGCCCAGTGCAACCTTTATGCCCAGCAATTTATTTTGCAAAACCCAACCTCGTATTATGCCCGTCCCTATGAATGGAGAGACCTAACGGTGGAGAAGTTCAGGGACAAGGGGCGGGGTCACATGCTCATGTCACATGGTGACCCCGCCCACATATGATGTCACAGTCCCAGCATCCTCCGGGACTGTGACATCATATGTGGGCGGGGTCACCATGTCACATGAGCATGTGACCCCACCCCTTGTCCCTATATAAGTCACAACACCGCATGTCTCTGCCATTCTGGCCAGAGAGAGCGACGAGTCAACATCGGAAGAAGAAGAAGAAGAAGACGACGCAGAAGGCGCAGAAGGTGCAGAAGGCAGCGACAGCGGCAAGAACAGAAGAGACCCCCGGAAGGCGGAACGAGACCCCCAGACGACTACGGCGGCGACGAAGAAGAAAGCCGGGCTCCTCCGCTCATGAAAGAGCTAGGTAAAAGAGCAGAAGAGAGCGGAGGAGTCCGGCGAGAAGACCCCCCAAGACGGAAGAAGACCCCCAAAGCAGTGCAATAAAATATTTTAAAAATTGTGTGTGTTTTTTTTTTATTTACACTTTTACACCTTAGTGCTCCAATGCTCCAATGTAATCCATGCGATTCAGTGGTTTCTGTGATATCAATCCAATATTAAGGTGCTGCATGTGCATTCAGGTGTTCCCCCCAGGTAATGGCCGCTCACCTTAGAGCGTGTGACCTTGCTGATTAGGCTTGGTCAATACACGCATTGGAACCTGTAAATGGTTCAGTATTGATTCCCGGATTCCTGTGGTGGCCTCACTCTGTGCTTCAATATGGTAATGAGTCCCTTTTGTGCCTCAGTAATACCAATAGAAAAAAGAGGACTTCATAGTGTAGTATATTAAAACTTTTATTCTCAACACAGTAAAAAATCCCTTGCAGGGTACTCACATTTGCATGGCGCGTCAGGGCGGCACTCTAAAATAGCATAAAAACAAGCTGTAGCAGCTGATATCAGGGTGGTATGCTGATCGTCCTTAGTGGGTGCACTGACTAGCGTTCCGTCCTGTCCCCTTCCTCTACGCGTGTCGATACAAGGGGTTAATCCGTATCTTCCTCGGCAAGTCTGAAAAACAAGGAGATTTTGGCAGTGAAGTGGAGGGACAAAAGGGATGTCTACATGCTGTCTTCAATCCACAATAATACCTTTGTGGAAATCCCCAGAAGGAATGGCCCCATAAACAAACCCAAATGCATTTATGATTATAATTTGTATATGGGGGGAGTCGAATTCAACGACCAAATGATGGAACCATACCTTGCTACAAGACGGACATACCATTGGTACAAAAAAGTTGCAATTAATTTTTTTCAATTGGCAATATATAATTCGTATGTAATTTACCGGAACTCCACCCAAAACCCCAAACGCTTCTTTGGCTACTAGGAGGAAGTTTTCACTGCCCTTGTATTCCCGAGCGGCCCACCAGAAAATATCCAATCAGATGTTGGTAGTCGACTCGCCAAAGACGTCAAAAAAAATGTAAGGTGTGTACCAAAGCAGGAATCAGAAGAGACACATCTTATTATTGTGCAGAATGTCCTTCCGAAACCAGGCCTCTGCATAGGTGACTGTTTTCGCCGTTACCATACTTCAATAAATTATTAGTGAAGTATGGTAAACGTAATCTTCAGTTCCTGCCTTTACACACCTTCACACCCCTTATGCCACTGCCTGCTCTGTAACTGACCCTGGCTTGTTATTCGACCATGCTTCTGCCTAACGATTCTGTACATACCTCTGCCTGATCTGGAACTGAACCTGGACTGTTATTCGACCATGCTTCTGCCTAACAATTCTGTAAATACCTCTGCCTGATCTGGAACTGACCTTGGACTGTTTGACCATGATATTTGCCTGCCTCTTGGACTGATCTTGTACCCTGCTACTGGACTAGTGGGATTCAACACAGGGGTCTCACATATGTGGGGGCTCCAGAATTGTTTTTCTGGATGAAGAAATCTATTTTTTTTTTGTTTTCTCAATCCTAGATTAGGGTCTGGGGACTCGGAGGCTTCAAAGAGATTTGGGTGGGAGAAGCCTCTACCCCTGTCCCCATTCTGTCCTGAACGAGGCCCTACTTCTGCCTGCTGCCTGTAGGACTTCCTGCCGTCATGCCTCTGCCTGTCGCACTGACCACACCACATGTCCTGCCTACTACCAGGACCAATATTTTTTGGCACTGCTGACAATATCTCTGCCTGCATTGACCCTGGACTTTATATGGACAGTATCCCTGCCTGGACAATTGTGTTCGCCGTTGCTGACCAAGTCCCTGCCTGCTGCCTGGACCAGTGCTATCCTCCTGTGTACAACTGCACTACTACAACCACAGGTAAGCTTTTGTTTACGCTTTGCTCAGCATAATGTATTTTGGTATTTTGGGGTGTAATTCTTGGTATTTGCATGCTATGTGTCCCTGGAATACCTGATGGTGTTCCTTGCATTCTGGATCTCTGTATGTGGCCAGACTGTGTAGAAGTCTCATACGTGTGGTATCGCCATACTCAGGAGGAGTAGCAAAATGTATTTTGGGGTGTCATTTGTGCTATCTAAATGCCATGTGTTGGAAATATCTTATAAACGGACAACTTTGTGTAAAAAAAATGCGTTTTCATTTTTATTCCACATTTTCCAAAAACGTCTGAAAAAAAATGAACCATTCAAAAGACTCATTATGCTTCATAGATTATACGTTGGGATGTTAGCTTTCCAAAATTGGGTCATTTTGTGGGTGTTTCCATTGTCCTGGTGCTCCAGGGCCTTCAAAAGTGTAATAGGTGGTTGAGAAATGTGATGTGTAATTTATGCTCCTAGAACACCTGATGGTGCTCCCTGCATGTTGGGCCACTGTATGTGGCCAGGCAGTGAAAAAGTCCCACACATGTGGTATCGCTATACTCAGGAGGAGTAGCAGAATGTATTTTGGGGTGTCATTTGTGCTATCTAAATGCTACGTGTTGGAAATATCTTATAAGCGGACAACTTTGTGTAAAAAAAATGCGTTTTAATTTTTTTCCACATTTTCCAAAAACTTCTGAAAAAAAAATGAACCATTCAAAAGACTCATTATGCCTCATAGATTATATGTTTGAGTGTTAGCTTTCCAAAATGGGGTCATTTTGTGGGTGTTTCCATTGTCCTGGTGCTCCAGGGCCTTCAAAATTGTAATAGGTGGTTGAGAAATGTGATGTGTAATTTATGCTCCTAGAACACCTGATGGTGCTCCCTGCATGTTGGGCCACTGTACGTGGCCAGGCAGTGAAAAAGTCCCACACATGTGGTATCGCTATACTCAGGAGGAGTAGCAGAATGTATTTTGGGGTGTCATTTGTACTATCTTAATGCTACGTGTTGGAAATATCTTATAAACGGACAACTTTGTGTAAAAAAACATGCGTTTTCATTTTTTTTCCACATTTTCCAAAAACTTCAGGAAAAAAATGAACCATTCAAAAGACTCATTATGCCTTTATAGATTATACGTTGGGGTATTAGCTTTCCAAAATGGGGTCATTTTGTGGGCGTTTCCATTGTCCTGGTGCTCCAGGGCCTTCAAAGCTGTAATAGGTGGTTGAGAAATGTGATGTGTAATTTATGCTCCTAGAACACCTGATGGTGCTCCCTGCATGTTGGGCCACTGTATGTGACCAAGCAGTGAAAAAGTCCCACACATGTGGTATCGCTATACTCAGGAGGAGTACCAGAATGTATTTTGGGGTGTCATTTGTGCTATCTAAATGCTACGTGTTGGAAATATCTTATAAACGGACAACTTTGTGTAAAAAAAATGCGTTTTCATTTTTTTTCCACATTTTCCAAAAACTTCTGAAAAAAAATGAACCATTCAACAGACTCATTATGCCTCATAGATTATACGTTGGGGTGTTAGCTTTCCAAAATGGGGTCATTTTGTGGGTGTTTCCATTGTCCTGGTGCTCCAGGACCTTCAAAATTGTAATAGGTGGTTGAGAAACGTGATGTGTAATTTATGCTCCTAGAACACCTGATGGTGCTCCCTGCATGTTGGGCCACTGTATGTGGCCAGGCAGTGAAAAAGTCCCACACATGTGGTATCGCTATACTCAGGAGGAGTAGCAGAATGTATTTTGGGGTGTCATTTGTGCTATCTAAATGCTACGTGTTGGAAATATCTTATAAACTGACAACTTTGTGTAAAAAAATGCGTTTTCATTTTTTTTCCACATTTTCCAAAAACTTCAGGAAATAAATGAACCATTCAAAAGACTCATTATGCCTCATAGATTATACGTTGGGGTATTAGCTTTCCAAAATGGGGTAATTTTGTGGGTGTTTCCTTGGTCCTGGTGCTCCAGGGCCTTCAAAAGTGTAATAGGTGGTTGAGAAATGTGATGTGTAATTTATGCTCCTAGAACACCTGATGGTGCTCCCTGCATGTTGGGCCACTGTATGTGACCAGGCAGTGAAAAAGTCCCACACATGTGGTATCCCTATACTCAGGAGGAGTAGCAGAATGTATTTCGGGGTGTCATTTGTGGTATACATATGCTATGTGAGAGAAATAAGCTATTACAATGACAATTTTGTGGAAAAAAAAAAAATCTTAATTTTGCAAAGAATTGTGGGAAAAAATTACAACTTCAAATAACTCACCATGCCTCTTACTAAATACCTTGAAATGTCTACTTTCCAAAAAGGGGTTATTTGGGGAGCATTTGTACTTTCCTGGCTTGTTAGGGTTTCAAGAAATGAGATAGGCCACCAGTACATCAGATGTGATAATTTTTTTATGAGTTGCACCACAGCTTGTAGACTCTAAAACTTTCACACAGACCAAATAATTTCCACAAATTTTTGGTTATTTTTACCAAAGATATGTAGCAGTATAAATTGTGGCCAAAATTTATGAATAAAAATTAATAATTTGCTAAATGTTATCACAGAAACCAAGAAAATTTTGTTTTTTTTCAAAATTTTCTTTTTTTTCATTTATAGCGCAAAAAATAAAAAAAACAGAGGTAATCAAATACCACCAAAAGAAAGCTCTATTTGTGGGAAAAAAGGACAAAAAAATTCATTTGGGTACAGTGTTGCATGACTGAGTAATTGTTATTCAAAGTGTGAGAGCACCAAAAGCTGAAAATTGGTCTGGATAGGAGGGGGGTTTAAGTGCCCGGTAAGCAAGTGGTTAAATAACATTTCTAATCATATGGAGTTAATCACAAGATTCCCCCTTTACATCAGAGTCCACAAAGTTGACACTCTTGGCTTACAATTGCAGTGAGCAACCCTGCTGGGTAGCCACAGTCTGGGCCAGGGGCGGACTGAAAACTCATGGGGCCTACGGGCAATTAAAGATCATGGGTCCCCCAGGTTTAAAGATGGCTGTCTCATGGGAGCCAACATTAATGTGGCAGGCAGAAGCTTAAAAGGAAACCAAGCTCTGCAACATGCAGAGTGGCAGAGGGAGTGTGGTGGGTATGATGGGGGCAGTATGTACAAGAGAGGAGTGTGGAGGGTTTGATGGGGGTAGTATGTATAGGAGAGGAGTGCGGAGGGGACGGTGGGGTAGTATGTATAGGAGAGGAGTGCAGAGGGGACGGTGGGGGTAGTATGTATAGGAGAGGAGTGCAGAGGGGATGGTGGGGGTAGTATGTATAGGAGAGGAGTGCGGAGGGGATGGTGGGGGCAGTAGGAGAGGAGTGCGGAGGGGATGGTGGGGGCAGTATGTATAGGAGAGGTGTGCCGAGGGAATGGTGGGGGTAGTATATATAGGAGAGGAGTGCGGATGGGATGATGGGGGCATTAGGAGAGGAGTGCGGAGGGGATGGCGGGGGCAGTATGTATAGGAGAGGAGTGTGGAGGGGATGGTGGGGGCAGTAGGAGAGGAGTGCGGAGGGGATAGTGGGGGCAGTAGGAGAGGAGTGCGGAGGGGATGGTGGGGGTAGTATGTATAGGAGAGGAGTGCAGAGGGGATGGTGGGGGCAGTATGTATAGGAGAGGAGTGCGGAGGGGATGATGGGGGTAGTATGTATAGGAGAGGAGTGCGGAGTGGATGAGGGGGGCAGTATGTATAGGATAGGAGTGCGGAGGGGATGGTGGGGGTAGTATGTATAGGAGAGGAGTGCGGAGGGGATGGTGGGGGTAGTATGTAAAGGAGAGGAGTGCGGAGGGGATGGTGGGGGTAGTATGTATAGGAGAGGAGTGCGGAGGGGATGGTGGGGGGTAGTATGTATAGGAGAGGAGTGCGGAGGGGATGGTGGGGGTAGTATGTATAGGAGAGGAGTACGGAGGGGATGGTGGGGGTAGTATGTATAGGAGAGGAGTGCGGAGGGGATGGTGGGGGCAGTAGGAGAGGAGTGCGGAGGGGATGGAGGGGGCAGTAGGAGAGGAGTGCGGAGGGGATGGAGGGGGCAGTAGGAGAGGAGTGTGGAGGGGATGGTGGGGCAGTAGGAGAGGAGTGCGGAGGGGATGGTGGGGGTAGTATGTATAGGAGTGCGGAGGGGATGGTGGGGGCAGTATGTATAGGAGAGGAGTGTGGAGGGGATGTGGGGGCAGTATGTATAGGAGAGGAGTGCGGAGGGGATGGATGGGGCAGTAGGAGAGGAGTGCAGAGGGGATGGTGGGGGCAGTATGTATAGGAGAGGAGTGCGGATGGGATGATGGGGGTAGTATGTATAGGAGAGGAGTGCGGAGGGGATGGAGGGGGCAGTAGGAGAGGAGTGCGGAGAGATGGCGGGGGCAGTAGGAGAGGAGTGCAGAGGGGATGGTGGGGGCAATATGTATAGAAGAGGAGTGCGGAGGGGATGGTGGGGGCAGTAAGAGAGGAGTGCGGAGGGGATGGTGGGGGTAGTATGTATAAGAGTGGAGTGCGGAGGGGATGGTGGGGGGAGAATGCATAGGAGAGGAGTGTGGAGGGGACGGTGGGGGCAGTAGGAGAGGAGTGTGGACGGGAAGGTGGGGGCAGTATGTATAGGAGAGGAGTGCGGAGGGGATGGTGGGGGCAGTAGGAGAGGAGTGCGGAGGGGATGGTGGGGGTAGTATGTATAGGAGAGGAGTGCGGAAGGAATGATGGGGGTAGTATGTATAGGAGAGGAGTGCGGAGGGGATGATGGGGGCAGTATGTATAGGAGAGGAGTGTGGAGAGGATGGTGGGGGCAGTATATATAGGAGAGGAGTGCGGAGGGGATGGTGGGGGCAGTATGTATAGGAGAGGAGTGCGGAGGGGATGGTGGGCGCAGTATGTATAGGAGAGGAGTGCGGAGGTGATGGTGGGGGTAGTATGTATAGGAGAGGAGTGCGGAGGGGATGGTGGGGCAGTATGTATAGGAGAGGTGTGCGGAGGGGATGGTGGGGGTAGTATGTATAGGAGAGGAGTGCGGAGGGGATGGTGGGGGTAGTATGTATAGAGAGGAGTGCGGAGGGGATGGTGGGGGTAGTATGTATAGAGAGGAGTGCGGAGGGGATGGTGGGGGCAGTAGGAGAGGAGGAGTGTGGAGGGGATGGTGGGGGCAGTATGTATAGGAGAGGAGTGCGGAGGGGATGGTGGGCGCAGTATGTATAGGAGAGGAGTGTGGAGGTGATGGTGGGGGTAGTATGTATAGGAGAGGAGTGCGGAGGGGATGTGGGGGTAGTATGTATGGGAGAGGAGTGCGGAGGGGATGGTGGGGGTAGTATGTATGGGAGAGGAGTGCGGAGGGGATGTTGGGGGCAGTATGTATAGTAGAGGAGTGCGGAGAGGATGGTGGGGGTAGTATGTATAGGAGAGGAGTGCAGAGGGGATGGTGGGGGCAGTAGGAGAGGAGGAGTGTGGAGGGGATGGTGGGGGCAGTATGTATAGGAGAGGAGTTCCGAGGGAATGGTGGGGGTAGTTTGTATAGGAGAGGAGTGCAGAGGGGATGGTGGGGGCAGTAGGAGAGGAGTGCGGAGGGGATGGTGAGGGTAGTATGTGTAGGAGAGGAGTGCGGAGGGGATGGTGGGGGGGGGGTAGTATGTATAGGAGAGGAGTGCGGAAGGGATGGTGGGGGCAGTAGGAGAGGAGTGCAGAGGGGATGGTGGGGGCAGTATGTATAGGAGAGGAGTGCGGAGGGGATGGAGGGGGCAGTAGGAGAGGAGTGCGGAGGGGATGGTGGGGCAGTAGGAGAGAAGTGCGGAGGGGATGGCGGGGGCAGTATGTATAGGAGAGGAGTGCGGAGGGGATGGTGGGGGCAGTAGGAGAGGAGTGCGGAGGGGATGGTGGGGGCAGTATGTATAGGAGAGGAGTGTGGAGGGGATGGTGGGGGCAGTATATATAGGATAGGAGTGCGGAGGGGATGGTGGGGGCAGTATGTATAGGAGAGGAGTGCGGAGGGGATGGTGGGGGCAGTATGTATAGGAGAGGAGTGCGGAGGGGATGATGGGGGCAGTATGTATAGGAGAGGAGTGTGGAGGGGATGGTGGGGGCAGTATATATAGGATAGGAGTGCGGAGGGGATGGTGGGGGCAGTATGTATAGGAGAGGAGTGCGGAGGGGATGGTGGGGGCAGTTTGTATAGGAGAGGAGTGCGGAGGTGATGGTGGGGGTAGTTTGTATAGGAGAGGAGTGCGGAGGGGATGTTGGGGGTAGTATGTATAGGAGAGGTGTGCGGAGGGGATGGTGGGGGTAGTATGTATAGGAGAGGAGTGCGGAGGGGATGGTGGGGGTAGTATGTATAGAGAGGAGTGCGGAGGGGATGGTGGGGGTAGTATGTAAAGGAGAGGAGTGCGGAGGGGATGGTGGGGGTAGTATGTATAGAGAGGAGTGCGGAGGGGATGGTGGGGGTAGTATGTATAGGAGAGGAGTGCGGAGGGGATGTGGGGGTAGTATGTATGGGAGAGGAGTGCAGAGGGGATGGTGGGGGTAGTATGTATGGGAGAGGAGTGCGGAGGGGATGGTGGGGGCAGTATGTATAGTAGAGGAGTGCGGAGAGGATGGTGGGGGTAGTATGTATAGGAGAGGAGTGCAGAGGGGATGGTGGGGGCAGTAGGAGAGGAGTATGGAGGGGATGGTGGGGGCAGTATGTATAGGAGAGGAGTTCCGAGGGAATGGTGGGGGTAGTATGTATAGGAGAGGAGTGCAGAGGGGATGGTGGGGGCAGTAGGAGAGGAGTGCGGAGGGGATGGTGAGGGTAGTATGTGTAGGAGAGGAGTGCGGAGGGGATGGTGGGGGTAGTATGTATAGGAGAGGAGTGCGGAAGGGATGGTGGGGGCAGTAGGAGAGGAGTGCGGAGGGGATGGTGGGGGCAGTATGTATAGGAGAGGAGTGCGGAGGGGATGGAGGGGGCAGTAGGAGAGGAGTGCGGAGGGGATGGTGGGGGCAGTAGGAGAGAAGTGCGGAGGGGATGGCGGGGGCAGTATGTATAGGAAAGGAGTGCGGAGGGGATGGTGGGGGCAGTAGGAGAGGAGTGCGGAGGGGATGGTGGGGGCAGTATGTATAGGAGAGGAGTGCGGAAGGAATGATGGGGGTAGTATGTATAGGAGAGGAGTGCGGAGGGGATGTTGGGGGAAGTATGTATAGGAGAGGAGTGTGGAGGGGATGGTGGGGGCAGTATATATAGGATAGGAGTGCGGAGGGGATGGTGGGGGCAGTATGTATAGGAGAGGAGTGCGGAGGGATGGTGGGGGCAGTATGTATAGGAGAGGAGTGCGGAGGTGATGGTGGGGGTAGTATGTATAGGAGAGGAGTGCGGAGGGGATGTTGGGGGTAGTATGTATAGGAGAGGTGTGCGGAGGGGATGGTGGGGGTAGTATGTATAGGAGAGGAGTGCGGAGGGGATGGTGGGGGTAGTATGTATAGAGAGGAGTGCGGAGGGGATGGTGGGGGTAGTATGTAAAGGAGAGGAGTGCGGAGGGGATGGCGGGGGTAGTATGTATAGAGAGGAGTGCGGAGGGGATGGTGGGGGTAGTATGTATAGGAGAGGAGTGCGGAGGGGATGTGGGGGTAGTATGTATGGGAGAGGAGTGCAGAGGGGATGGTGGGGGTAGTATGTATGGGAGAGGAGTGCGGAGGGGATGGTGGGGGCAGTATGTATAGTAGAGGAGTGCGGAGAGGATGGTGGGGGTAGTATGTATAGGAGAGGAGTGCAGAGGGGATGGTGGGGGCAGTAGGAGAGGAGTATGGAGGGGATGGTGGGGGCAGTATGTATAGGAGAGGAGTTTCGAGGGAATGGTGGGGGTAGTATGTATAGGAGAGGAGTGCAGAGGGGATGGTGGGGGCAGTAGG
Organism: Lithobates sylvaticus; assembly: GCA_028564925.1. Taxonomy (NCBI): domain Eukaryota; kingdom Metazoa; phylum Chordata; class Amphibia; order Anura; family Ranidae; genus Lithobates; species Lithobates sylvaticus. The sequence continues at coordinate 226,276,403 of CM053028.1, forward strand.
AGAGGAGTGCGGAGGGGATGGTGAGGGTAGTATGTGTAGGAGAGGAGTGCGGAGGGGATGGTGGGGGTAGTATGTATAGGAGAGGAGTGCGGAAGGGATGGTGGGGGCAGTAGGAGAGGAGTGCGGAGGGATGGTGGGGGCAGTATGTATAGGAGAGGAGTGCGGAGGGGATGGAGGGGGCAGTAGGAGAGGAGTGCGGAGGGGATGGTGGGGCAGTAGGAGAGAAGTGCGGAGGGGATGGCGGGGGCAGTATGTATAGGAAAGGAGTGCGGAGGGGATGGTGGGGGCAGTAGGAGAGGAGTGCGGAGGGGATGGTGGGGGCAGTATGTATAGGAGAGGAGTGCGGAAGGAATGATGGGGGTAGTATGTATAGGAGAGGAGTGCGGAGGGGGTGATGGGGGCAGTATGTATAGGAGAGGAGTGTGGAGGGGATGGTGGGGGCAGTATATATAGGAGAGGAGTGCGGAGGGATGGTGGGGGCAGTATGTATAGGAGAGGAGTGCGGAGGTGATGGTGGGGGTAGTATGTATAGGAGAGGAGTGCGGAGGGGATGGTGGGGGTAGTATGTATAGAGAGGAGTGCGGAGGGGATGATGGGGGCAGTATGTATAGGAGAGGAGTGTGGAGGGGATGGTGGGGGCAGTATATATAGGAGAGGAGTGCGGAGGGGATGGTGGGGGCAGTATGCATAGGAGAGGAGTGCGGAGGGGATGGTGGGGGCAGTATGTATAGGAGAGGTGTGCGGAGGGGATGGGGGGGGTAGTATGTATAGGAGAGGAGTGCGGAGGGGATGGTGGGGGTAGTATGTATAGAGAGGAGTGCGGAGGGGATGGTGGGGGTAGTATGTATAGGAGAGGAGTGCGGAGGGGATGTGGGGGTAGTATGTATGGGAGAGGAGTGCAGAGGGGATGGTGGGGGTAGTATGTATGGGAGAGGAGTTCGGAGGGGATGGTGGGGGCAGTATGTATAGTAGAGGAGTGCGGAGAGGATGGTGGGGGTAGTATGTATAGGAGAGGAGTGCAGAGGGGATGGTGGGGGCAGTAGGAGAGGAGTGTGGAGGGCTATGGTGGGGGCAGTATGTATAGGAGAGGAGTTCCGAGGGAATGGTGGGGGTAGTATGTATAGGAGAGGAGTGCAGAGGGGATGGTGGGGGCAGTAGGAGAGGAGTGCGGAGGGGATGGTGAGGGTAGTATGTGTAGGAGAGGAGTGCGGAGGGGATGGTGGGGGTAGTATGTATAGGAGAGGAGTGCGGAAGGGATGGTGGGGGCAGTAGGAGAGGAGTGCGGAGGGGATGGTGGGGGCAGTATGTATAGGAGAGGAGTGCGGAGGGGATGGAGGGGGCAGTAGGAGAGGAGTGGGGAGGGGATGGTGGGGGCAGTAGGAGAGAAGTGCGGAGGGGATGGCGGGGGCAGTATGTATAGGAGAGGAGTGCGGAGGGGATGGTGGGGGCAGTAGGAGAGGAGTGCGGAGGGGATGGTGGGGGCAGTAGAAGAGGAGTGCTGAGGGGATGGTGGGGGCAGTATGTATAGGAGAGGAGTGTGGAGGGGATGGTGGGGGCAGTAGGAGAGGAGTGCGGAGGGATGGTGGGGGCAGTATGTATAGGAGAGGAGTGCCAAGGGGATGGTGGGGGTAGTATGTATAGGAGAGGAGTGTGGAGGGGACGGTGGGGGCAGTAGGAGAGGAGTGCGGATGGGATGGTGGGGGCAGTATGTATAGGAGAGGAGTGTGGAGGGGATGGTTGGTGCAGTAGGAGAGGAGTGCGGAGGGGATGGTGGGTGCAGTAGGAGAGGAGTGCGGAGGGGATGGTGGGGGCAGTATGTATAGGAGATAAGTGCGGAGGGGATGGTGGGGGCAGTAGGAGAGGAGTGCGGAGGGGATGATGCCAGCTGTATATATGGAGTGGTCTGGGGGGGGGGGGGAGGTGATGCACCTGGGGGGAGTTGAGGGCTGAGAAACAGTGATGTATATAAAAACAAAAGCTATTGTACTCATCCAATAATATTTACAACAGTACAACAATGAAAACTGCCAGCTCCTAGCAGATGATGTGAAGGTAATGTATGACCATTCATATATCCCTGTGTTATCCAAGCTCTGTACAATCAGAAGTTTACACTCTCCACATACACACAGGGTTAATGAATGGTCATAAATGACTGCACATTATCTGGACTGAGGATGGGGGATGTTTGTATAGACAGATGTGTGAGGCTTGGAAGATATGTTCAGACACACTTCAGACTGATCCTTCTGTCCCCTTAAAGTGGTTGTAAACCCTTACAAACCACTTGACCTACAGGTAAGCCTAGATTAAGGCTTACCTGTAGGTCCAATAATTATCTCCTAAACCTACATGGTTTAGGAGATATTTAGAAAAAAAGAGGCATCGCTGTCTACGGCGCATGCGTCGTAGACAGCGGTGCGCAGGCGCACTGAGCATGCCGATATGCCGCTCTCGTGCGCATGCGCCGGAGTGACGTCATCGCCACTCCAGCGAATGACAGCGCTGGAGCGGCGAGACCCGGAAGTCACTCCGGGGTTGATGGCGGTGGCGGAGGTCGTGGACGAGGGTCGCTTTGGGGGCTTCGTTTTCAGTTTTTTTTTTTTTAAAGGAAGCTTTACTTCCTCTTCCTCTTAACCCTTCACAGCAGCTACTGCAAAACAAGTCCTGTCAGCTTTCCACCCTAGGAGACTCAGACAAAAACTCTCAGCTCACCTCTTCCTTGCATGTAGTGTGAGCAGCGCCAGCCCGACATGATCTACTCCTCCTGACATGATCTCCTTCTCAGCTCCGCCTCCCGGGTTCTCTAAGCACATCGCACTTGTGATGGGGGGGAGTTAAGTCACTGATAAGAGAGACCCTGCAGGAGCCTGGAGAGGGAGGGGGGGGACAGGAATGAGCTTTATATTCAAACAAACACACTAGCACAGTGTATTTATGGAGAAGCAATGACACTGCTGCTGTCCACAGTGACAAATATGCTAATGGAGCTCCCCCTGCCTGAATGGTCTGTCCGGGTTTTTAGAGAGTCTGAAAACCGGGCAGATGATTCAGAACCCAGACTGTCCGGGTGAATCCCGTACAGGTGGCAACCCTATGTACAATGGGAGAGGAGGGTAGATCCTGTCTTTTACCCATCCCTCCTCTGCCCTTGAAAGGCGTAAGCTACAAAAGCCCTTCACTGTACAAAACCCAATGCTCTTAGCCACTGGGACATCACAGTTTACAGATGTATCCAGTACATATGAACAGGAAATAGAGGGGGGAAGTGGTGCTGCTATGTGCTAATTGTGTAATATATATGAATAAATAGAATAAATGGTGTACTGTCTCTTTAAATATTTAAATACCAAAATCACAATAATGAATAGGTGTTGGAGTGTGCAGGCACGAGCCTGCTAACTAATAACATCAATTGCTGACAAATAAATATATGTGAGTAAAGTGCTCAAAGTGCAAAAAGTGCAAACCAACAAAGTGTAGTCCGTTTCTTGCAAAAAGGTTCTAGCAAGATGAAAATTGAAAAATCAGCAAAAAGTCATAATTCATAAATTCATATAAATGATCATCTTCAAAAAAGTGGCTGGTGCTTCAGTGAGTACTGTAATAGGCAAAAATTGGTGAATCTTCACACGTGCTCCCCACTCAGGTCCACACTGACCAAAGAGATGTACCCCTCCAGAGGTGAAAAGCCTCACGCTGGAATCAGCTCTCTGTCCTGTGTTTCCTTCTCCTCATTCACAGTTAATGGGTGCAGTCACATAGGAATGGGTAAAGAGAAAGGACATCTCATCATGTAACTCCGTATAATGAAGTTTATTGGATAAAAGTAAGTAAAAAGCACTCTCAATAGTGCTACAAGATAGTATACAGCTGTATAGTGTTTTGTCTGGGCCGCCTTGCGTTCCACAGACCAGAAACTCCAAACGACGAAGTGACGTAGTGACGCTGTAAGCTCCGCCCTACGTGTTTCATCATGCAGATAAAAATAAAATCTATCCCCTATTTTGTAGACGCCATAACTTTTGCGCAAACCAATTAATATACGCGCATTGATATTTTTTTTAAGAAAAATATGTAGAAGAATACATATTGGCCTAAACTAATGACTAATTCGTTTTTGTATATATATTTTTTTGGGATATGTATTATAGCAGAAAGTAAAAACTATTGTAGCACTGACCACCGAAGGATCTGCTACCCTGTTTCCCCGAAAATAAGACCTAGCGTGATTGTCGGTGATGGCTGCAATATAAGCCCTACCTCCCCAAATAAGCTCTACCCGGTTTTCCCGAAAATAAGCCCTAGCCTTAAAATAAGACCTACAAGGACTTTAACTAGGGCTTATTTGGGAGGTAGGGCTTATATTGCAGCCATCACTGACAATCACGCTAGGTCTTATTTTCGGGGAAACAGGGTAGTTTGAATTGGGCCTGCACTCTTCTGAGAAACCCCCCTAACGTGACTCTATCCCCTTGACACAGCTGTGGTGCAATGTAATACAGTACAACATAAGACAGTATAAGGTACCTGTATAAATCCCTCAGGATCCTCTGGCTCCACCTGGTAGGGAGAAATAGCACGCCACACAACTGTAAACTTAACCAGGAATACTTTACTGAAGGTATATCAAAGCAGGTGGTTACAGGGATTGCACTGTCGCCCCAACGTAGGACGTCAGTACAATATAAATCAACAAGCAAATACAGTAAGCAATATATAAATTCTATTTATCTAGACCTGGGAGCTCCCACTACTTAAAGTTTTACGTGAGGCCTCACTTAAAGTACTTTCTCCTTTATCTTCTTTCTTTGCTAGCTTAAGTGGTTCCTCAGGTATTTGTAATCCAAAAAGGTAGGTGGAAAAGTTAACTTAGGATGCTCCAGGTATAACTCCAAGAACTTGTAATCCCACTTGGGCGCTAAAGTGAAGTAGGCCTCAAGCCTGCTCAATGTCAGTTGCTCGGTTACACCTCTGTGGAACAACAGCTTCCAGAGAGGCCCACCAACTGGATCAGAGTTCTGGGTGATGACTTTGGTCTGGTAACTGCAGCTTGCTTCAGTTCAGACTGGGCCAGATGCTACACGTCGCTCCGCTGACCAGATCCGGTCCTCCGATACTCCGACAAGCGTCTCTGAACCTCGTCAATCTGATCACCAGCTCTCGGGCTCCGTCAAGTCACCTCGCAAACAATCAGGTTTGCAATCCGCAGTGACTGTCTGCCTCTGTATCCGAGAAACCTCCTCACAGATCCGCACAGGCAGGCAGCGTGGTCCAAAGAGGCCAAATATGGCCGCTGCAGTCCCTTTTATACCCTACCCAGCATGCACTGTAGATGAGATTGTCCATGGGTAGGTCACACAGACTCCTGGGTAACAAAGGTCAAACTTCTTATCCAAACAACAGTACTTCCTATAAAAGTCTTTTGTGCTTGTAATCACCATATCTGTGCATTACCAGATTTTGTCAGTAGATGGCTCCAAACACTGAGCCATAGCAATGTCCACTGGTTTAACATTGACATATGCATAACCACGTTAATAAATTAATATGTCCCCGCTACACACTCCCCCTACTTGATCTCTTTGGTCCCCAAAGAGGCTTTGTACTTTAGCATCTATGTGGTTATATAAAACTGACAGAGGAGCTTCCCACCAGTTATCGTATGATGGGAAGCTATCTTGTGCACCTACAGCTGATACTACCATGTCAGGTACAGATGTGCCAAGGGGTGAGGTGGGGTTGTCCCCTACTCAATCAATAGTAGGGAGAACAGGCAGTTCAGAGTTTCTTTTACTGACAAACTGTGATGACTCAGAGCATTCGCTAGACATGTACACTGCCAAAAAATTTGTTAATTTTCGTTTTCGTTTCATTCGTTTTTTCTTTTTCGTTTTTCTGGTCATTCGTTATGATCGCAATTTGTAAATTCGTACATTCGTAAATTCGTAAATTCGTACATTCGTAAATTTGTACATTCGTAAATTCATACATTCGTAAATTAGAAAATTCATATTCGTAAATTCGTACATTCGTAAATTAGGAAATTCGTAAATTTGGAAATTAGAAAATCCGAAAATTAGAAAATCTGAAAAAGTAAAAAACTATTAAATTAGGTATAGGTATTGTAATTTCCTTTCAAATTTGGCTGTTAGTGAACGTAACAAATAGAAAATGTATCCAAAGTTACGACTTATCCAAAATAACGAATGCCGCATCTAAACAAATGGAAGGGAACAAATTAATAACAAATAATAATAATAAAATGTTTTTATTATTATTATTGTTGTTTATTATTATTAATTCATTACGTCCCATTCGTTTAGATACGGCATTCGTTATTTCAGATAATTCTGAACTTTGTATTTGTTACATTCACTAACAAATTTGAAAGGAAATTACAATACCTATAATTTAATAGTTAAGTTATTATTAGGTAATTATTATTTCAGATTTCCGAATTAATGAATGTACAGATTTACGAATGTACAAATGTACGAATTTACGAATGTACAAATGTACAAATTGACGAATGTACAAATTTACAAATTGACGAATATACAAATTTACGAATGTACAAATGTACGAATTTACGAATGTACGAATTTATACATTTTTTTATATTCTAATTTACGAATATTCAGAAAAATTCGTTAAACAGGTTTTCGTTAATTCGGATATTTCCGAATTAACGAATTTGTCGAAATTCGTTAAAAAACTAATTTGGAACGAAACGAATTGCACATGTCTAGCATTCGCCCAATGTGTCATAAGTTAGTCTGCGGGGTGGGCGAATGTCTCTTTTTGTTCTTGGAACTTTTGGGGTTTCCATCTCCAGCTGGCAAGTATCTTCAACCCCCTTCTAAGTGTCAACAGGTGGAGAGCAGCTGGGATCATCCAGTTCTTCAATAGAGTCAACTGCCGGCACAAACTCTGGAGAGTTTCAGTACAGTCTTCCTCTGCTTCAGAAAGAACATCCGAATCTGTTTCTGGAGTCTCAGTGGGCCACAACCAACTCATCCCTATTTCCTCATCTTCTTCTTCCAAGGGGTTTGACTGAGATCTGGTTGTCGGCCTACTAACTTCACTGGATGTGGATGGGACTTCCTCCTCTGTACTTGTGCTAACCGCCTCTGTGAGGGGCAGCAGGTGATCCTGGTGCCAGGTTTTCACTGGTCCAGTGCTCCCTTCTGGTTTGATTTCGTACACGGGGATGCCTGGAAGTGTTCCACACACAACATAAGGCTGTGATTTCCAGCGATCGGCCAGCTTATGTTTTCCTGGGATGCCTAAGTTTCTCAGCAAAACCTGGTCACCTACTTGAAGATCTTGAATCTTTACCCTCAGATCAAAATCCTTTTTGTTCCTGCTCTCTCTGGACCTTGAGGTGGCTTGGGCCTGCTCATAGGCAATTTTCAAGTTCTTTCTCAGCCTGTCCACATACCCTCTATGAGAAGACTCTGAAGTATTATCCAAAGAGGTTCCAAAAGCCAGATCCACTGGTAGCCGGGCTTCTCGACCGAACATCAATCGGTAGGGTGAATAACCCGTGGCATCACATTTGGTGCTATTATAGGCATGGACCAATGCAGTGATGTGTCTACTCCAGTGGGGCTTCTGTTCTGCGGTTAACGTGCCCAACATATTCAGGAGGGTCCGGTTGAACCTTTCTGGCTGGGGATCCCCTTGTGGGTGATCAGGGCCATCTTAGGAGCGTTATAGGCCCCCGGGCAATACAGTGCACTGGGGCCCTGTCTACACGATCATGCATGAGAATAAAAACGCAAATTATCAATAAGGCTATATTTATTGGTACCTCCAACAAAATCAGTGTTTAAAAAATAACACAACAATATAACACGAGTTTGATGGGCACAGTGGCAGCGTTTGATGGGCACAGTGGCAGCGTTTGATGGGCACAGTGGCAGCTTTTGATGGGCACAGTGGCAGCTTTTGATGGGCACAGTGGCTGTGTTTGATGGGCACAGTGGCTGTGTTTGATGGGCACAGTGGCTGTGTTTGATGGGCACAGTGGCTGTGTTTGATGGGCACAGTGGCAGCTTCGATGGGCACAGTGGCTGTTTAATGGGCAAAGTGGCTGTTTGATGGGCACAGTGGCCGCTTTTGAGGGGCACAGACAGTGGCTGTGTTTGATGCACAACTTGAACTTATTTAAGTAGACATTGTTAGACTTACTTGAGGCCACCGGCCTGGTGCAGTACAGTGTGTCACTCACAGCAGAAAGGCAGCACCAGCTATCAAGGCATGGCAGAGGTGGGCGGAGCCTGTTCACTAGCCACTGGGGCAGCCGCGGTGCACTATGAATGCTGGGGCGGTCGCGGCCTCTGATTGACGTCACTGGTTGCTAGCTAGATGCCGGCCGGCGAAGTGAGCAATTAGTGCAGTCAGTCAATTTAACCACTTACCGATCACTCACTGTATATATACGTCATTTTTTTGAAGAGGGATATCTCGGTAACGACAGCAGCTGCTGCCACAACCGAGGTATCCCTCTTCACAGTGAGCGGTCCCCTTTCCGATAATGGTGGTCTCTGTGGCGGGTCCGCCGCGAGATCACCATTATCGGTGGCGGGAGAGCGGCGGGAGGGGGGGGCAGCTCTCGCCGGTGATCGGTAAGTGGTTAAATTGACTGACTGCACTAATTGCTCACTTCGCCGGCCGGCATCACTTCGTCGGCAGCGGCGGAGGCGATTGGGTCCTTTCCCTGCCTGTGTATAGAGATGAGTGAGGCTAAGATGGCCCCCACTCATCTCTATACCATAGGAGGGCAGAAGCGACGTCAAAACGTCACTTCCGCCCATATGTCTTAAAGGGGAATTTCCAAATGTCATTTTTTTAAATGACATTTTTTTTTTTTGCATTCAAGTCCAAATATGAGATCTGAGGACTTTTTGACCCCAGATCTCATATTTAAGAGGACCTGTCATGCTTTTTTCTATTACAAGGGATGTTTACATTCCTTGTAATAGGAATAAAAAAGTGATCCATTTTTTTTTTTTTAAAACAGTGTAAAAAATAATAAAATTAAGTAAAATAAATAAGAAAAACCCCCCAAAAAATTTTTCAAAACACCCCGTCCCGACGAGCTCGCGCGCAGAAGGGAACGCATACGTGAGCAGCGCCCGCATATGAAAACGGTAGTCAAACCACACATGTGATGTATCACCGCGATTAGTAGAGCGAGAGCAATAATTCTAGCCATAGACCTCCTCTGTAACTCAAAAAATGCAACCTGTAGAATTTTTTAAATGTCGCTTATGGAGATTTTTGAGGGTAAAAGTTTGACGCCATTCCACGAGCGGGCGCAATTTTGAAGCAGGACATGTTGGGTATCAATTTACTCGGCGTAACTCGGCGTAACTTTCACAATTCAAAAAAATTGGGCTAATTTTACTGTTGTCTTATTTTTTTATTCAAAAAAGTGACTTTTTTCCAAAAAAAGTGCGCTTGTAAGACCGCTGCGCAAATACGGTGTAAAAAAAAAAGTATTGCAATGACTGCCATTTTATTCTCTAGGGTGTTAGAAAAAAACAATATATAATGTTTGGGGGGTTCTAAGTCATTTTTCTAGCAAAAAAAAATGTTTTAAACATGTAAACACCTAAAATCCAAAACGAGGCTGGTTGCAGCACTGAGGACCAGCCCTGGATGGGGCCCTCCAGACAAGTGGGGCCCCTGGGCAACTGCCCAGCATGCCCAATGGAAAAAACGGCCCTGTGGGTGATAGGGGGTGGTCCTCGACTTCTGTATGCCCAATAACTCCAGCAGTTCTTTTATTAGTCTACTTTCAAAGTCTCTTCCCTGATCTGAGTGTATCCTTTGAGGTAATCCGTAGTGGACAAAGAACTTTTCAACAAGAGTCTTTGTCACCGTGATTGCTTGCTGATCTCTAGTGGGAAAAGCCTGGGCATACTGGGTGAAATGGTCTGTCACCACCAAGATGTCCCCTACTCCACTCAAGTCGTTTTCCAGACAGAGAAAGTCTATGCAGACCAGGTCCATTGGGCCCTGGCTTTCCAGATGGCCCATTGGGGCAGCCCTCTGTGGCAGAGTGTTCCGTTGTATGCACCTGAGGCAGGAATGACAGTAACTCTCCACTTCTTTCCTCATGTGAGGCCAATAGAATCTGTCTTTTACTAATTGTAAGGTCCTCTCAGCTCCCAGATGACCATGGTGGTCATGTAAGGCAATTAGTACCCTTTCTCTGTGCTTTTCCGGCAAGAGCAGCTGCCACTTTTCTTCTGGATCGTTGGAAAGGCCCCTTCGGTAGACCACTCCCTGTTGCAGCTGCAACCGATCCCATTCTTTCAGCAACAGCCGGGCTTCCTTACAAGGACTCTTCTGGAGTACATAAGGCTGTTGACGTTCCAATGCCTTCCTTACTAGTCCACACAATGAGTCTTCCTCTTGATCTTTCCTGAGATCCTTCTTGGACAGTTTGGGAAGACCCTCTTGCACCACTTGGGAGACATCACAGTAACATCTGGGGACTCCTGCTGCAGATACTCCTACATCTTCGGCTCGGGCCCCACCCTTTCCATAGTGACTTGTCCACTCACATAGAGCCCTGACTCCTTCAGGAGTGAGCTGAGTCCAGTCTTCTGGGGAATTCAGGGGGTCATAAGGTCTTCTGGATAGGGCATCCTCATCTTGGTTAACAACTCCTGGTCTGTACTTCAGGCTGAAGGTGAAGGCCGAAATAGCAGCGAGCCATCTGTGGCCAGTGGCATCCAGCTTGGCAGTAGTGAGCAGGTAGGTGAGGGGGTTGTTGTCCGTCTTCACCGCAAAATCCAGCCCCATACAGGTAGTCCTTTAGCTTGTCTACCACTGCCCACTTCAGAGCCAGGAACTCCAGCTTGTGAGTTGGATAGTTCTTTTCAGCAGGAATCAGACTTCGGCTCACATAGGCGACGGGTCGCAGAGACCCTTCATGCTCTTGGTAAAGCACTCCCCCCAGTCCGTTTCGACTGGCATCTACATGCAGCTCGTAGGGCTTGGGAGGGTCTGCATAGGCCAACACTGGAGCAGTGGTTAGGCTCCACTTCTGGCGTCTAAAAGCCTCCTCACACTCTGGGGTCCACTGATTCTGGATGGACTCTTTCTTTTTCCTGGGCCCTTCTTTCGGCTTCCCAGACCATTCTGGGTCTTCACCAGCCTCTTCCTGGTTCTTCAGGAACTCAGTGAGAAGATGGGCTATTTTTGTGAATCCTTCCACAAACCTACTATAGTATGAGCAGAACCCTAAGAATGACCTGAGTTCAGTCACGTTGGAGGGCCTGAGCCAAGAAGTGACAGCTTCTAGCTTCTTCGGGTCAGTTGCTACGTCCTCTTCGGACACAATGTGCCCCAAATAAGTCCCTGAGGGTTGACAGAACTGGAACTTTTCCATGGAAAGTTTCAAGCCCTCCTCGTGGAGTCTCTTCAGAACCTTTCCAGGCGTGCCTCATGCTCTTCCAACGTTCTCCCGAAGACTATTATGTCATCCAGGTAGACCAGTACTTCTATCAAGTTCATGTCGCCTACTGTTTTGCAACAGGTGCCGCTGGTGTCCCGCGATCGGGTCACGGAGCTGAAGAACGGGGAGAGGTATGTGTAAACAAACCTCTCCCTGTGCTTCCTACTCTGTCTGTCATTGATTGGCTGTTCCCGATCATCGGGAAAGCCGATCAATGACGTCAGACGTCAGCCCCGCCCCCTGATGTAAAAAAAACACACACACGTCACAGCCCATAACACCTCCCCTCCCCCTAGTGGTTAACTCTTTCACTACAACTGTCATTTATACAGGAATCAATGCATTTAAATAGCATTGATTGCTGTATAAATGACAATGGTCCCAAAAATGTGTCAAAAATGTCCGATGTGTCCGCCATAATGTCGCAGTCACAATAAAAATTGCTGATCTCCGCCATTACTAGTAAAAAAAAAAATATTAATAAAAATGCTATAAAACTATCCCCTATTTTGTAAACGCTATAACTTTTGCGAAAACCAATCAATAATCGCTAATTGCGAATTTTTTTACCAAAAATATGTAGAAGAATACGTATCGGCCTAAACTGAGGAAAAAAAAATGTTTTTTTATATATTTTTGGGGGATATTTATTATAGCAAAAAGTAAAAAATATTGCATTTTTTTCAAAATTGTCGCTCTATTTTTGTTTATAGCGCAAAAAATAAAAACCGCAGGGGCGATCAAATACCACCAAAAGAAAGCTCTATTTGTGGGAAAAAAAGGACGCCAATTTTGTTTGGGAGCCACGTCGCACGACCGCGCAATTGTCAGTTAAATCGACGCAGTGCCGAATCGCAAAAAGGGGCCTGGTCCTTTGGCTGCCAATTGGTCCGGGGCTGAAGTGGTTAATGATGCATAAAGTGAAAAAAAAAAAGTGAAATATTCCTTTAAATATGGTACCTGGGGGGTGTCTAAAGTATGCCTGTGAAGTGGCATGTGTTTCCCGTGTTTAGAACTGTCCCTGCAAAAAATGACATTTGTAAAGGAAAAAAAGAAGCCATTTAAAACTGCTTGCGGCTTTAATGTCATGTCTTTTCCTGGCAATATGGATGAAAATCTTTGAGAAAAATGGCATGGCAAACCCCCCCCCCACCCCAGCCCATTACCAGCCCCTTTGGGTCTTGTATGGATATTAAGGGGAACCCTGCATCCAAAATAAAACCCTATACCTACAACCCTATATACTCTGAACAGCAGTATACAGGCGGTGCAAACAAGACAGGGACTGTAGGTTTGTTCTTAAGTAGAATCTGTTTGTAATTTTTTTAAGTGTAGCTCCATCCAAAAAAATCAATTTTTAAGCTTTTTGGAGAACATAGGGAAGGGTTATCACCCCTGTAACATTTGTTTTGCTGTCTATGCACCTGTTCAGAACATTTCACCTCACTTTCCGTCCCAATGACAAATGTTTTTGAAAAAGTGTTTTTTTTATTGAAACAAGGATTGGTGATAAAGCATCAGTAGAGAGGAGATACCTTTTTCCCAAATTAAATCTAACAGGATAGAATTTCCCTTCCTAGGGGGGAAGATTTCCTCTCACTTCCTGTTTTCTCCTTCCGTTTGCAAGTAGGAGTCGTTTCTAAGTTGGATGTTTGAAAGTAGGGGCCTGCCGTATATACTCTGCAGAAATTTGCCCCATTAGATGTTGGTGTGGCCACAACACTGTAAGCCCTCACAGTTACTCTTGGTGGGCACAGGAATGGGCCCTGCTGTAAATTATTAGATCAAGATTTGTAATTGCATGCACCTGTTGAACAGGGGCAGAAAAATTGGGCCTTTGGTGGTGGTGGACGGTGTTGCCACAACACTGTAAGCCCTCACATTTACTCTTGGTGGGCACAGGAATGGGCCCTGCTGTGAATTATTAGATCAAGATTTGTAATTACACACCCCTGAAAAATTGCATGTTAATGTCATAAAACAGGTTTGGGGACCCGGGCCCTGCCCCAGGGGACATGTATCAATGCAAAAAGAAGTTTTCAAAACTAACGTTTTTTCGGGAGCAGTCATTTTAATGATGCATAAAGTGAAAAAAAAAAGTGAAATATTCCTTTAAATATGGTACCTGGGGGGTGTCTAAAGTATGCCTGTGAAGTGGCATGTGTTTCCCGTCTTTAGAACTGTCCCTGCAAAAAATGACATTTGTAAAGGAAAAAAAGATAGAATTTTCCTTCCTAGGGGTAGATTTCCTCTCACTTCCTGTTTTCTCCTTCCGTTTGCAAGTAGGAGTCGTTTCTAAGTTGGATGTTTGAAAGTAGGGGCCTGCCGTATATACTCTGCAGAAATTTGCCCCATTAGATGTTGGTGTGGCCACAACACTGTAAGCCCTCACAGTAACTCTTGGTGGGCACAGGAATGGGCCCTGCTGTGAATTATTAGATCAAGATTTGTAATTGCATGCACCTGTTGAACAGGGGCAGAAAAATTGGGCCTTTGGTGGTGGTGGTGGTGGACGGTGTTGCCACAACACTAGAGAGGAGATACCTTTTTCCCAAATTAAATCTAACAGGATAGAATTTGCCTTCCTAGGGGTAGATTTCCTCTCACTTCCTGTTTTCTCCTTCTGTTTGCAAGTAGAAGTCGTTTCTAAGTTGGATGTTTGAAAGTAGGGGCCTGCCGTATATACTCTGCAGAAATTTGCCCCATTAGATGTTGGTGTGGCCACAACACTGTAAGCCCTCACAGTTACTCTTGGTGGGCACAGGAATGGGCCCTGCTGTGAATTATTAGATCAAGATTTGTAGTTGCATGCACCTGTTGAACAGGGGCAAAAAAATTGGGCCTTTGGTGGTGGTGGTGGTGGACGGTGTTGCCACAACACTAGAGAGGAGATACCTTTTTCCCAAATTAAATCTAACAGGATAGAATTTCCCTTCCTAGGGGTAGATTTCCTCTCACTTTCTGTTTTCTCCTTCTGTTTGCAAGTAGGAGTCGTTTCTAAGTTGGATGTTTGAAAGTAGGGGCCTGCCGTATATACTCTGCAGAAATTTGCCCCATTAGATGTTGGTGTGGCCACAACACTGTAAGCCCTCACAGTTACTCTTGGTGGGCACAGGAATGGGTCCTGCTGTGAATTATTAGATCAAGATTTGTAATTGCATGCACCTGTTGAACAGGGGCAGAAAAATTGGGCCTTTGATGGTGGTGGTGGTGGACGGTGTTGCCACAACACTGTAACCCCTCACAGTTACTCTTGGTGGGCACAGGAATGGGCCCTGCTGTGAATTATTAGATCAAGATTTGTAATTACACGCCCCTGAAAAATTGTGCCTTAGGCACTGGTGCTGGTGCCACAACACTGCAACCCCTCACAGCAATCAGACCTGTTGCAAAGCATTGCATAAAATATTGTAATTACACGCCCCTGTTAAACAGGGGCTGAAAAACTGGGCCTTAGGCACTGGTGCTGGTGCCACAACACTGCAACCCCTCACAGATACTGTACTTGGAGCACAGCAATCAGACCTGTTGCAAAGCATTGCATAAAAAATTGTAATTACACGCCCCTGTTAAACAGGGGCTGAAAAATTGTGCCTTAGGCACCGGTGCTGGTGCCACAACACTGCAACCCCTCACAGATACTGTACTTGGAGCACAGCAATCAGACCCGTTGCAAAGCATTGCATAAAAAATTGTAATTACACGCCCCTGTTAAACAGGGGCTGAAAAATTGTGCCTTAGGCACTGGTGCTGGTGCCACAACACTGCGACCCCTCACAGATACTGTAGTTGCAGCACAGCATTTAGACCTGTTGCAAAGCATTGCATAAAAAATTGTAATTACACGCCCCTGTTAAACAGGGGCTGAAAAATTGGGCCTTAGGCACTGGTGCCACAACACTGCAACCCCTCACAGATACTGTACTTGGAGCACAGCAATCAGACCTGTTGCAAAGCATTGCATAAAAGCTTTTATAATGGAGGGCGGGGCCACCTGGTGACCCTGCCCCCCTCTGACGCACGGGGACATCATGGGGACTTCCCTATGGCTTTCCTCATGACGTTAGAGGGGGGCGGGGGCCGTCATGGGGAAAGCCATAGGGAAGTCCCCATGACGTCCCTGTGCAAATTTGAAGCGGGGTTCCTCTTAATATCCATAGCAGACCTGAAGGGCCTGGTAACTGAATTTGGGGGACCCCCACGCTTTTTTTTATTTTTATTTTCTTTTTTTATCAATGACTTTTTTTTTATCAATGACTTTCAATGAATGACTGTTCTCTGTGTTACGGGAGCCGGCAATTCATTAGCCGTGAGTGATTTTAAATAGCTTTTTTCCTGCAAAAATGACACTTTGTGCAGGGACAGTTCTAAGCACGGGAAACATGCGCCCCTTCACAGGCATACTACACACACCCCCCAGGTACGAAATTTAAAGGAATATTACACTTTTATTGTTTCACATTAAGCATTATTAAAATCACTGCTCCCGAAAAAAATGCCATTTTTTAAAAAAATGTTTGCATTGATACATGTCCCCTGGGGCAGGGCCCAGGTCCCCAAACACTTTTTATGACAATAACTTGCATATAAGCCTTTAAAATTAGCACTTTTGATTTTGAACGTTCGAGTCCCATAGACTTTAATAGGGTTCTAAAGTTCACACAAGCTTTAGATCTGTTCGCAGGTTCTGGTGCAAACCGAACAGGGGGGTGTTCGGCTCATCCCTAATCAGACGCTGGCGATGGTTGCTGGAATCGATCATACCTTGGGGCTGCGGACTAAAAAATTGTCTGAACGCATCGGTCAGACGTCCACCTTCCCCACCGCTCCTTCTGCTACTGACCGAAGCCTCAGCAACTCGTCATCCAGGACCAGGAGTTTGTAACCTCCCAGTCTCTGGGAACGAGTTGCACAGACCTTTCTGCAAGACCTCCCGGAGATTTCTCATCCTCTGCTCCCTCTGCGACGGCAAGATAAGGTCCGCAACCTTACCCTTGTACCGTGGATCAAGGAGAGTGGCCAGCCAGTAATGGTCCCTCTCCTTGATCCGAAGAATACAAGGATCCTTCCGCAGGCTTTGCAGGATCAGGGAGGCCATACAACGTAGGTTAGCTGAGGCATTCGGTCCGGAGTCTTCTGGGTCACTGAGGACGACATGATCCGCAGCCACCTCCTCCCAGCCATGTACAAGTCCACTGGTTTCTTGGGACTGTAAATCATCCCTAAAAGACTGCTGCTGCTGATGCTGAGTGCCAGGCTCCACCTCCATGCTGACACAATTCTCCTCCTCATCCTCTTCCTGTGTGATGGGTGGGAGAGAAGGAACACTCTCTGGATAAAGGGGGCCTTGAGAGGCAAGGAAGTCCTCCTCTTCCTGCCTCTGTTCTGCCTCAAGTGCCCTGTCAATTATTCCATGCAGCGTATGCTCCAACAGGTGGACAAGAGGTACAGTGTCTCTGATGCATGCACTGTCACTGCTTACCATCCTCGTGGCCTCCTTAAATGGTGACAGGACAGTGCATGCATCCCTGATCATGCTCCACTGGCGTGGGGAAAAAAATCCGAGCTCCCCTGACCCTGTCCTGGTGCCGTAGTCGCACAGGTACTCATTGATGGCCCTCTGCTGCGTGTGCAGTCGCTGCAGCATGGCCAACGTTGAGTTCCACCTGGTGGGCATGTCACATATAAGGCGGTTCTTGGGCAGGTTCAACTCCTTTTGCAGCTCAGCCAGCCGAGCACTGGCAATATATGATCGGCGGAAATGCACACAGACTTTCCTGGCCTGCCTCAGGACATCCTGTAAGCCTGGGTACCTGCCCAAGAACTGCTGCACCACCAGGTTAAGGACGTGAGCCATACAGGGCACATGGGTCAGCTGTCCCTGTCGCAGGGCGGAGAGGAGGTTGGTGCCATTGTCACAAACCACCATTCCTGGCTTTAGCTGGCGTGGCGTCAACCACCTCTCGGCCTGCCCCTGCAGAGCTGACAGAACCTCTGCCCCAGTGTGGCTCCTGTCCCCCAAACACAACAGCGCAAGCACGGCATGGCATCTTTTTGCTTGCGTACTTAGGTAGCCCCTTGGACGCCTACGGAGCACCGCTGGTTCCGAGAACAGAGCACTCAAAGAGACCATGGAGGAAGAAGAAGAGGAGGGGGTGGAGGAGAGAGGTGTGTCACAACCAGTAGTAGCATTTTGGAGGCGTAGTGGCGGAACAACCTCCAACACTACTGCACCTTGTCCTGCATCCTTCCCAGCTGCCAAAAGAGTGACCCCATGGGCCGTGAAAGACAGGTAACGTCCCTGTCCATGCCTGCTTGACCATGAGTCAGCGGTAATATGCACCTTACTGCTGACCGCCCTGTCCAGCGAGGCATGGACATTGCCTTCCACATGCCGGTAGAGAGACGGAATCGACTTCCTTGAGAAAAAGGGGCGTTTGGGAACCTGCCACTGAGGAACCGCACATTGAACAAACTCACGGAAGGGGGCCGAGTCTACCAACTGAAAAGGCAGCAGTTGAAGTACTAGCAATTTAGCCAAGCTAGCATTCAACCGCTGGGCATGTGGATGGCTGGGAGTAAACTTCTTTCGACGGTCCAGCAGCTGGGGCAGGGAAATTTGCCTGGTACAATCGGACGTTGGTGTACTGCTAGCAGAGTGCCCGCAAGTACTTGGCTGTGACACTGTCAGGAAAACCTTCAGTTTAGCGCTGTGAGCCGAGTACCTGTGCGCATGCGCGGTGGAACGGCACTCCGGCGCATGCGCATTCGCGGCTCGGCGCTCCGACGCACGCGCATGCGCACTAGCGCACGCCTGAGCGTCCCAGTGCGTGGCAGCGTCACATGACCACTCACACCGCCCATTTAAGGATGTGCTTGAGACCAGTCCAGCGCTGGCTTGTCTTCAGCTTCCTGCCAAAGCTCTGTTCCTGCTTCCTGTATACTGATTGCCTGATTTGACCTGACCTGATTCTGCCTTTGACCTTGCTGCCTTCTCCTGCCCTTTGACCTTTGGACCGTTTACTGGACTTACCTGCTTGCTTGCCTCTGGCCCCTTGATACCTTTGCTTGTGACCCGGATTTGCCTCTGTCTCCTGCCCTGTGATCTCTACCTGTGACCCGGACCCGCTTGCCTTGACCCTGATACCTGCACCTGAGTTTTTGACCTACCAGCATCTCCCTATTCCAGAACTTGGCTCCTCCTACAGTCCCTATCCTCTGGTTGGGTAGCCTGTGCCTCTTTGTGCCATTCATCCCCTGTCTCACCTCCAGGGGGCGGACTGCGCTCAGTTGCAAGGGTGAACCACTCTCGGCATCTCGGCCTCGGTAAGTACTCTCCTGATAGTACAAGCCAGCCATGTCTGAGGCCGACAGAGTGCGTTCACCCCTTGAGGTTTTGTGCCAACAAGTCTCAGCATTAACTGAAGCCGTGCAAAAACTGCAAGAGGGGTACACCCAAGTGGACAGTCGCCTGCAGCAACTATCTGGGTTAGCCGCACCCACCTTGGCAGCTCCCTCTGCCACCAGCGGAATCTCCGCTCCCCCCGGATCAGCTAACCCTACCGTGATTATGGCTTCTCCTGAACCCAGGGTTCCTACCCCTGAACGCTTCACAGGTGACCGTAAGAAGTTCCGGGCCTTTAAAAATGCCTGCTCTCTCTACTTAGCCCTCCAACCCAGGACTTTTGCTTCTGAAGTAGTAAAGGTGGGCTTCATTATCTCACTATTGGCTGAGGAGCCACAGGCATGGGCCCATAGCCTGATGGAGCAGAGGAGTCCAGCATTGAATGCGGTGGAAACCTTTTTTGAAAGTATGGCACAGCTGTACGACGATCCTCAACGCGGAGCCACAGCTGAAGCTACATTACATAATTTACTTCAGGGTCGCAGACCGGTGGAGGACTACACCGTAGAGTTCCGGAAGTGGTCAGCCGATACCGGTTGGAACGAACCGGCCCTCAAATACCAGTATCGCCAGGGGTTATCAGAGGTCTTAAAAGATGAGTTGGCAAGATCTGAAACTCCTGACACACTGGAGGACTTGATCCAAGCCGCCACCAAATTGGACCGGCGCATGCGGGAGAGGCGTTCCGAGCGCCTTCAGTCTCCCCGTACCAACTGGACTTTTTCTAAGCCTACCTTGTCTCCACCCGCCACCTCAGCTTCAGCCGTGGCCACCCAGGAAACGGAACCTATGCAGCTGGGGTTGGTCCGTGCCCCCCTCACTGCAGAAGAACGGCTCCGTAGGTGACGGGCCAACCTCTGCCTGTATTGTGGGGCTTCTGGACATTTCCTCAGTACCTGTCCCGTAAGACCGAGTAAGTCCTACCGTCAATGTATTATGAACTACCAGTCTTCTGGGTTTTCCCAGACTTATGTCGCCCTCTTTGTCTCCTTACAGCTACCGGGAAAGGAAACCCTATCAGCAATAATTGATTCCGGGGCCTGCAGCTGCTTCCTTGATGCAGCATTAGCCACCAAACTGCACTTACCTCTCGTCCTGAAGAAACAAAACTTACAGGTACATTTGGCTGATGGCTCTCTTCCCCGTTCAGGACTTATCACCCACGAAACCCAACCCATCCGTGTTATTACTGACTCTGGTCACCAGGAACTCATTCAGTTTGAAATCATCCCGTCTCCTATGTTCCCCATCATCTTGGGGCTTCCGTGGCTACAGATCCACGAACCACAGATCAACTGGGGGAGGAAAGAAGTCTCCTTCCTGTCACCTCACTGCACCCAACATTGCTTCGTTCAGGCCTTAGCCTCCTGCTCTACTATTTCTTCTGTACCAGACAGCCTTCTTCATGTACCACCAGTTTACCTAGAATTCCGAGATGTGTTCGACAAACAACAGGCGGATTGCCTACCGCCCCATCGGGCATACGATTGTCCCATCGACCTCCTCCCTGGATCAGAGATCCCTTTTGGCCGTATTTTTCCTCTGTCCGAAGTGGAATTAAAGGTCCTCAAGGCCTATATTGACGAGAACCTGGAAAAGGGGTTCATTTGCCCTTCCTCGTCACCAGCCGGAGCTGGCATCTTTTTTGTGGGGAAGAGAGACGGCTCCCTGAGGCCTTGCATCGACTACAGGGAATTAAATAAGATCACGATTAAAAAACGGTATCCCCTGCCACTGATTCCAGAGCTTTTTCAGCACTTCAGATCTGCCCGAATCTTCTCCAAGTTGGACCTGCGCGGGGCCTACAATCTTATCCGAATCAGGGCAGGAGATGAATGGAAAACAGCTTTCAGGTCCAGATTCGGGCATTACGAATACTTGGTAATGCCTTTTGGGCTTTGTAACGCACCAGCAACCTTCCAGCACCTGGTTAATGATATCTTCCGCAGGCACCTCGACGACTTCCTCGTCGTTTATCTGGACGACATCCTTATCTTTTCAGACACCCTTGAACTTCACCAAGTGCACGTGAAACAAGTCCTTACCATTCTTAGAAGCCACAGATTGTACCTCAAAGCTGAGAAGTGCGAGTTCGAAAAATCCACAGTGCAGTTTTTGGGGTTCATCATTTCTACAGGTGGGGTCTCCATGGACCCACAGAAGGTTAAAGCCATACTGGAGTGGCCAGCCCCGGTGAACAAGAAAGGGGTACAGCATTTCATTGGATTCGCAAATTTTTACCGAAGATTCATTATCGGCTTTTCCTCCATAGTGGCACCCATCACCAAGTTGACCCGTCAAGGCACCCAATTTCATTGGTCCTCGGAGGCCCAAGAAGCCTTCGACACGTTGAAGAAACTGTTTTCGTCCGCTCACATCCTGTTGCATTCAAATCCAGCCCTACCCTTTGTGCTGGAAGTGGATGCATCGGAGATGGCTATGGGAGCTATCCTGTCCCAAAGATTGGGCCCCAAGGCTCTCTTGCATCCCGTGGCTTTCGCGTCACGGAAGTTAAGCCCTCCAGAGAAGAATTACGACGTGGGAGATAGAGAATTATTGGCCATCAAGTTTGCCTTGGAGGAGTGGAGGTATCTCCTAGAGGGGGCTTCTCATCCTATCATGATTTGGACAGACCACAGAAATTTGGAATATCTCAGGTCAGCCAAACGCTTAAGGCCTAGGCAAGCCCGATGGGCTCTTTTCTTTTCAAGATTTAATTTTCATATCTCGTACAGACCCGGCTCAAAAAATGGGAAGGCAGACGCTCTCTCCAGGATGTTCCACGAGGCACCCCAGGAATCTGAACCTAGCACCATTCTTTCTCCACAGAATTTTGTCTCTCTCATATTGCAACCTGATCTGATCCCCGCCATCAAGGCAGCATCCGGGCAACCTACCGACCATGGAATTCCCTCAACGGAGGAACATGACGGCCTACTCTGGGTACGAGGGAGGGTCTTTGTCCCCACAGAAGTAAGACCCTTGACACTCAAGACCCTACATGATCACAAGCTCGCAGGGCACTTTGGGGTTCATAAAACAACTGAATTAGTCTCTCGCTCCTTTTGGTGGCCTGGGTGGAGACAAGACTGTCGGAATTATGTGACTTCCTGTGTTGTCTGTCAACGAAACAAGGGGACTAACTCTAAAGCCTGGGGCCTGCTGAGACTTTTGTCCATTCCCGAGCGTCCATGGGCGGAGATATCAGTGGACTTTATTGTGGAATTACCTTCCTCAGAGGGGTTCACCACCATCTTGGTGGTAATTGACCGATTGTCAAAAATGGCACATTTCCTTCCAATGTCCGGGACCCCTTCCGCTTCTGCTACAGCCGACATATTCTTCAAGGAGATCGTCCGACTCCACGGCTTACCTGCAACTGTCACATCTGATAGAGGTCCTCAGTTCACCTCTAAGTTTTGGCGAGAGTTATGCAAAGCCCTTGAAATTAAAATATGCCTCTCTTCGGCCTACCATCCTCAGAGTAACGGTCAAACAGAAAGGACAAATCAGTCACTGGAGCAGTATCTCCGTTGTTTTTGTTCAGATTCCCAGGACGAATGGTCCAGCCTCCTACCTTATGCAGAGTTTGCTTACAACAACGCGGTCCATACCGCCACCAATCAAACGCCCTTTCGGGCCAACTATGGGTTCCACCCTTCCTTCCTACCAGGATTCCTTCCTGAAATTTCCGTCCCTGCGGTCCAAGACGGAGTAAGGACCCTTCAACAGAACTTCCAGAAAATACAAGAGGCCATGCAAAAAGCTCAGGAAGGGTATGAAAAATACTTCAATCGGGGAAGAAAGGAAAACCCAGATTTCAAGGTAGGAGACGAAGTTTGGTTATCCTCAGTCAACCTCAAGTTGGCCATTCCTTCACGGAAGTTGGGACCTAAGTTTATTGGTCCTTTCAAGATCAAACGGAAGATCAATCCCGTGGCTTTTGAACTTTCCCTACCGGATTCATACAGAATACACCCAGTGTTCCACGCTTCCCTCCTGAAACCTGTCACTCCCAGTCCCTTTCCAGGCAGGCCCGAGCCACCACCTCCACCAGTCCTGGTGGATGGCGAAACGGAATTTATAGTGGAGAAGATTTTGAGTTGCAGGAAGAAGGGGAGGCAACTCCAATATTTGGTCAAATGGGAGGGTTACCCCTCAGAAGAAAACTTGTGGGAACCCTCAGGAAACCTACATGCTCCAAGCTTAATTCGGGCCTTCCACACTGAGCACCCAGAATTGATGGCTAGTTTGGGCGTCCAGAGGCCGCCCCTCGGGGAAGGACACTGTCAGGAAAACCTTCAGTTTAGCGCTGTGCGCCGAGTACCTGTGCGCATGCACGGCGGAACGGCACTCCGGCGCATGCGCATTTGCGGCTCGGCGCTCCGGCGCACGCCTGAGCGTCCCAGTGCGTGGCAGCGTCACATGACCACTCACACCGCCCATTTAAGGAAGTGCTTGAGACCAGTCCAGCGTTGGCTTGTCTTCAGCTTCCTGCCAAAGCTCTGTTCCTGCTTCCTGTATACTGATTGCCTGATTTGACCCAGATTCTGCCTTTGACCTTGCTGCCTTCTCCTGCCCTTTGACCTCTGGACTGTTTACTGGACTTACCTGCTTGCTTGCCTCTGGCCCCTTGATACCTTTGCTTGTGACCCGGATTTGCCTCTGTCTCCTGCCCTGTGATCTCTGCCTGTGACCCGGACCCGCTTGCCTTGACCCTGATACCTGCACCTGAGTTTTGGACCTACCAGCATCTCCCTATTCCAGAACTTGGCTCCTCCTCCAGTCCCTATCCTCTGGTTGGGTAGCCTGTGCCTCTTTGTGCCATTAACCCCCTGTCTGGTCATGCTTGTGGTGCCCAAGCGGCTGATGTTTTGGCCATGCGAGATACGCTTGAGACATATGTTGCAAATAGCAGTGGTGCGATCTGATGCACTCGTTTCAAAAAAGGCCCACACCAAAGAACTTTTGTTATAATGTGCAGAGGCAGCGCCCTACACAGGCGGAGCTCTGCGGTGTGATTCAGTTGGTGTGCTGGCCTCAAGCTGGCCCCCGGAGGGCATCCTGCCTCGTTGGAGATGTGCCGCCTCTTCCTCCTCTCTCCGTTCAGGCACCCACGTGGAGTCAGTGACCTCATCATCCCCTCACTCTTCACCACTGGAGCAAACCTGGCAGTAAGCTGCAGCTGGTGGAACATGACTGCCAGATTGCTGTCCTTGAGCATCCCCTCTCTCTGCGCTCACGCTACTGCCTTCCTCTAGCTGGGTATCATCATCCGAGCCTTCAAAACGCTGGGCATCCTCCTGGAGCATGTACTGTGCTCAAACAGTTCGGGGGAAGGGGTGCCTGATGATGACATTAAGTACGCATTGGCAGCTGCTTTGCCAGTACCCTTAGCCTGGGTGAGAGAGGATGAGGAGGGCTTGGTCATCCACTCTACCAAGCCTTCGGCATGATGCGGCTCAACATGTCCAGCTGCCGAAAATAAGAACAAGCGTGTCCCATGGCCACGTGCTGATGACGCCACGACCAGCACTGTTGTCTCTAGACACAGAGCCTGCTTGCCCTGTTTTCTTGGCTCGTGACTGTCTGTCTCTCCTTGTTGGTCTTCCAGACATTGTGATGGGTAGTGTATATTGTGCTGGAGTCACACAGCACACACACTAACTCCTGCAGATGGCTGCCTTAGATGACAACAGGCCAGAAGGGCAGATACAGGGTAAGGTGGTTTAGTGTGCTGTGTTATAGTCACAGAGCCCACACACACACTAACACCTGCAGATGGCTGGCTGCCTTAGTTGACAACAGGTCAGAAGGGCAGATACAGGGTAATGTGGTTTAGTGTGCTGTGTTATAGTCACAGAGCACACACACACACACACTCCTGCAGATGGCTGGCTGGCTGCCTTAGATGACAACAGGCCAGAAGGGCAGATACAGGGTAATGTGGTTTAGTGTGCTGTGTTATAGTCACAGAGCACACACACACACACACACACTCCTGCAGATGGCTGGCTGGCTGCCTTAGATGAC
This sequence comes from Lithobates sylvaticus, assembly GCA_028564925.1. Lineage (NCBI taxonomy): Eukaryota > Metazoa > Chordata > Amphibia > Anura > Ranidae > Lithobates > Lithobates sylvaticus. The sequence goes on from CM053028.1 coordinate 226,301,317, forward strand.
AACAGGCCAGAAGGGCAGATACAGGGTAATGTGGTTTAGTGTGCTGTGTTATAGTCACAGAGAACACACACACACACTAACTCCTGCAGATGGCTGGCTGGCTGTCTGCCTTAGATGACAACAGGCCAGAAGGGCAGATACAGGGTAATTTGGTTTATTGTGCTGTGTTATAGTCACAGAGCACACACACACACACTCCTGCAGATGGCTGGCTGGCTGGCTGCCTTAGATGACAACAGGCCAGAAGGGCAGATACAGGGTAATGTGGTTTAGTGTGCTGTGTTATAGTCACAGAGCACACACACACACACACACACACACACACACACCTGCAGATGGCTGGCTGGCTGCCTTAGATGACAACAGCCCAGAAGGGCAGATACAGGGTAATGTGGTTTAGTGTGCTGTGTTATAGTCACAGAGCACACACACACACACACTAACTCCTGCAGATGGCTGGCTGTCTGCCTTAGATGACAACAGGCCAGAAGGGCAGATACAGGGTAATGTGGTTTAGTGTGCTGCGTTATAGTCACAGAGCACACACACACACACACACTCCTGCAGATGGCTGGCTGCCTTAGATGACAACAGGCCAGAAGGGCAGATACAGGGTAATGTGGTTTAGTGTGCTGTGTTATAGTCACAGAGCACACACACACACTAACTCCTGCAGATGGCCGGCTGCCTGCCTTAGATGACAACAGGCCAGAAGGGCAGATACAGGGTAATGTGGTTTAGTGTGCTGTGTTATAGTCACAGAGCACACACACACACTAACTCCTGCAGGTGGCTGGCTGGCTGCCTTAGATGACAACAGGCCAGAAGGGCAGATACAGGGTAATGTGGTTTAGTTTGCTGTGTTATAGTCACAGAGCACACACACACACACACACACACACACACACACACACACACTCCTGCAGATGGCTGGCTGGCTGCCTTAGATGACAACAGGCCAGAAGGGCAGATACAGGGTAATGTGGTTTAGTGTGCTGTGTTATAGTCACAGAGCACACACACACACACACGCTAACTCCTGCAGATGGCTGGCTGGCTGCCTTAGATGACAACAGGCCAGAAGGGCAGATACAGGGTAATGTGGTTTAGTGTGCTGTGTTATAGTCACAGAGCACACACACACACACTAACTCCTGCAGATGGCTGGCTGGCTGCCTTAGATGACAACAGGCCAGAAGGGCAGATACAGGGTAATGTGGTTTAGTGTGCTGTGTTATAGTCACAGAGCACACACACACACACACACACACACACACACACACACACACACACACACACACACACTCCTGCAGATGGCTGGCTGCCTTAGATGACAACAGGCCAGAAGGGCAGATACAGGGTAATGTGGTTTAGTGTGCTGTGTTATAGTCACAGAGCACACACACACACACTCCTGCAGATGGCTGGCTGGCTGCCTTAGATGACAACAGGCCAGAAGGGCAGATAATGGGTAATGTGGTTTAGTGTGCTGTGTTATAGTCACAGAGCACATACACACACACACACACACTCCTGCAGATGGCTGGCTGGCTGGCTGGCTGCCTTAGATGACAACAGGCCAGAAGGGCAGATACAGGGTAATGTGGTTTAGTGTGCTGTGTTATAGTCACAGAGCACACACACACTCCTGCAGATGGCTGGCTGGCTGGCTGCCTTAGATGAAAACAGGCCAGAAGGGCATATACAGGGTAATGTGGTTTAGTGTGCTGTGTTATAGTCACAGAGCACACACACACACACACACACACTCCTGCAGATGGCTGGCTGGCTGGCTGCCTTAGATGACAACAGGCCAGAAGGGCAGATACAGGGTAATGTGGTTTAGTGTGCTGTGTTATAGTCACAGAGCACACACACACTCCTGCAGATGGCTGGCTGGCTGCCTTAGATGACAACAGACCAGATACATGGTAAGGTGGTTTAGTGTGCTACTGCTGTGCTATAATAACTATTTTTCTTTTCTTTCCCTAAACTAATCCCCATAATCCACAAGCAGATAATGCAGATAATTAATCACAAGCAGATAATGCAGATAAAGCAGATAATGCACAAGCAGACACTGTACAGTACAGTCTGTCACTGTTCCTAACACCGCCGGAACACACTACACGAGGCCGCCGGCGCGGCGGCCTTATATAGTGTGGGGCGTGTACTAAACCCCCCTCTCCTCGCCGCTGGCTCTATGATTGGCCAAGCATGCGGGGTCACAGTGCATGCTTGGCCAACCATCAGCCAGCAATGCACTGCGACTGGCGCAGTGCATTGTGGACCGTTCGCATCACACGAATTCGATGCGAACGGTCCTGAGAGTTCTGGTTTCAACGAGTGGTCGAACGGCCGATGTTCGATCCGAACATGGGTTCGAATCGAACACCAGGCCCATCCCTATTCAGGAGTCTCTTCTTCTTGCTTGAGATTCCTGTATGTCTGGACCAGCATCGGATGTATTTTAGTGGGGGAGGGCCCTTGCCGGGTCACCAATGGAGTAAGGAGCCTTCTCACCAGATCGGTGTTCGTCCCGATAATCAGGGAACTCTTGTCAGCCCCTCGGGGGCGAGGGCACACTATGACTAAGGTGTCAAACGTCTCAGCCTTTCCCGCTGTGCTTGGGTCAAACATGAGTCTGACCGGTAGGTAACCGTTGTATGGGAAGTTCTGAGTGCCTAACCCCCATATTTCCAGTTCTTCTAATTTCTGTAGCGGTGCTTGAGATGTTGGTCGTAGAAGTCCCTATATAATAAGGTTACTTGGGCTCCTGTGTCTAGCAATGCTTTCGTGTAGATCCCTTCAACTTGAATGGGGACAATTGGGGAGGGTTCCACCAGATTGGGAGGGATCCCACTGACTGTGGTGCCTTTGAGCGGCTTGGTGGCCCGTATCTTCGCCTTTGGGGGTCTTTTGTTTCTCTGTCGCTTCTCTGGGTTTTTGAAGACGGAGGGTGTTGGAGTCGGTGTGAGGGTTTTTTCAATAGGCGCCCAGTTTTCCGCCGGCTGCTTGAACTTAGTTTCCGCCACTGGACTTGGGCACATTCGCCTGAAATGTCCCACACCTCCACATTTAAATCAGATTCTCTATGTGGATATGGTAGGGTGGTCAGGGGTCTCCAGAGTTTCTTTCGATAGGGCCTTTTCTAATTGAGTCATCATTATTGTCAACATTTCCAGTATTTCTCTCTAGGTCTGGAGTAACTTTTCCAGCCCGGTCTGACTTGTGGAAAGGTGATGATTAGGTGAGAGCCATGATCCTTGTTCAGCCCCTGCTCCCAGTGCACTGAGTTCCCAGACATCTACTTGCTGCACCTTAACATAGGAGGGGCTGGGGGAATGGAGTTTCCTCTGCTTCTGGTCTCTCTCAAGCTCCACTTTCTCTGCTTCATTCACCTTTTCTATAAGGACCTCATCTGGCGTGGAGGAATACTCCAAATACTGCCTCAGAGCCACCTTGATATGATCACTCTTTAATCCTGTGGTCACTGATCTCCGGAATTTCCGTTTTATTAGCTCAGCTCCAAAGTGATCTCCGAGTCCTTCTTCCTGTGTGGCTGCCAACAGGCGGTCTTTAAGTTCGATGGGCCGGAATAGAAAGTTCTGGGAGGTCTCGTTATCGTCTTGAGTAATTTTCATCAATTTATGATACAACTCTGGAGTATCTTCCTCCTCATAGTAGCTCTTCAGAACCCTCATCAGCTGATTCAGGGCCATTCCAGCTTTTCTTTCCAACATAGCTCTGACGCTAGACCCGGGACTGATAGCATGGACTACTGCCTCTTTAATTTCAGAGTCTGAGTATCCTTTCTCTAGCCCCAACTCTACTTGGTGTAGGAGACTGATGTAGGACAGTTTGTCTTTCTGCCCTTTTTCGCCTATTTGACCGTCTATGCGGAAATCTTTCTGCATGGTTATTTCTTGCAAATGGCCCAAAGGGCGCATCTTCTGCACTTGTTCAAGGCTCCCAGTCACCTGGCTAACAGGGGGACCTTCCAGAGAGGCGCATTCTCCACTAATGCATTCAGCCATAAGTTTGTAGGGCCTCCTGAAATTTCACATTCATTTCCTCAAAGTGTCACTTCAGGTCAGCTAACTGTTGGTCGGCCCTCTGCTGAGCATAAACCCCTGTTTCAGGACTTAAGGGCTTCAGCTGCTTCTGAGTTGGAGAGTCCTACACTTTCTTATTGGGGTGTGACAATAGAAATTCCATTTCTATCAGACATTTTTTTTTTTTTCAAATATAGCTTTATTAATTTTTCAAACAAGAAAACAAGAAAGGAGGCCGAAGCCTCAACAGAGCATACAATCATATGGTCACATAGGAGGTCGCAGCCTCCCGAAATAATATCACAGTCATTAACAGAGAATTGTATCAACCCGTATATACCTTTTTAACTCTTATTTTCAATATTTACAGTTGGTTTCGGGGCCTAATATACACGGGGGCTGTCATTGAGTGTGAGATCTACTAAATTGGTCTAAACCGGGAGGTCCTTTTATGGGTAATAAGATTGTATAAAGAAAAAGGTGAACAAGGGGAGAGAAAGAAGAGAAGTTGGAATAAGTTCAGTTCGGAAACTAGCAGTAGGAGGAGGGGGGGGGGGGGTGAAGCGAGGAGTGGAAGGGTGGGATGGGGGGGGGGGGGTAGGGAGGGAGTGCTCAAGGAGTTCTTTAGTGAATCTTGGTATACCAGCGTTCAATTAGTCATCGGGTCTCTAATGGGTACTGGCTCGGTTTGTCTTAGGTTCCTAGGAGAGATATTCCTTCGTCTGAAAAAATGAACATGTTCCATAGTGCCCATGTTTTCCTGTCATTTTCTTGTTTGTCTTGGGATGTCAGAATAAGGTCTTCCATTCTGTTGATGTCTTCCACTTTCCGCAGCCACATTGCTGCGGTTGGTGGGCTCTGTTGCTTCCATAATGCTGGAATGCAGGATTTTGCTGCATTAGTAAGGTGTCTTAGTATAGACTTCTTATATCTTTTAGGGTGTATAGACGAGATGTGCAGCAGGAAGAATGCTGGGTCGTCAGGAATTTGGAATTCAGTGAATTTCTGAGATGTGGTGCGAACCGCATTCCAGAAAGTCGTTAACTTAGAGCATGACCAGAACACATGTAGTATCGTACCCCTCTCTTTTTGTCATCGCCATCGACTAGGCGTTAGATACCACCTTGTCAGGATCTTAAAGTTAGATTCTTGGATTTTAGTGCAGAGGGATGTTTTTAATGCGAAGCTGGTCATGTTCTGTCTCTGGGTTTCAGTAAAGGTACGTTGTAAATCTGATTCCCACTTTTCTATACACTTCAAATTTGGTTGCTGGGGAGGCGTATTCAGAATAGCATACATCTGTGATAAGACCTGTGTCATGGGTTCTCTGTCGGTCATGATTTCTTCAAACGAGGTCTTTGGTCTAATGTATCTGTGTGGGTCCGGGATACTGTGTAGAAAATGATGTATCTGTACTGCATTCCAGAAAGGTAAACCGAACCTCCCTCCCTGGTCTGTCAGTTCTCCAATAGTGGGCCACCTATCTTGCAACACGAATCGTTCCGCTAATACTTGGTCATTACATCGCAAGGTTTGGAAGCTTGTTCGGGAGTTCCCTGGTGGAAAGCTAGGGTTGACCATGATAGGCGTTATGGGGGATGTCTTGGTCGTTTGATCATTTCGTAGAAGCGCCTGTCTACTTTGTTTTATGGTGTTCCCGATCAGTGGGTGTATCTTTACCTCTGAGGGTAGTGCCTCGTAGCACCATATTGCCGTCCCTAGGGGCGTGTGAGATTGACGTTGTTCAATTTGTGTCCACAGTTTACTGTCCTGGTGTCGTCTCCAATCTACTACTCTACTTAGATGTGTGGCTTGGTAATATTTTTTTATATCTGGCAGTGCCAGTCCTCCGTGCTGTTTTGGTGCCGTAAGCAAAGTGCGTGGTAGTCTCTGGGTTTTATGGGCCCATACAAATCGGGTAAATAAAGCCTGTACCTGCCGGAAGTACATAGAAGGTATTCTAATTGGTAGAGTCTGGAATAGATATAGAAATTTGGGTAATATACTCATTTTTATCAAGTTGCATCTCCCGAACCAGGAATGTATGCCTGTGTGCCATTTGTCTAGAAGTACGTTCACTTTCGTCAGTAAGGGGGGGAAGTTAGTCTCATATATGCGGGATATGTCTGGCGGGATTTTAGTACCAAGGTATGTCAATGAGGAGGAGGTCCAGCGGAATCGAAAGCTTGCTTTTAGGGTCTAGAAGTCTGCAGTTGGAACTAAAATCTCCATGGCTTCAGATTTGTTATAGTTTATTTTGAGATTGGATAATTTCCCAAACTTTTCTAGTTCACTGAGGAGGTTCGGTAATGAGGTCACTGGGTCAGTTATTGAGAAGAGCATGTCGTCTGCGTATGCTGAGATCTTATGTTGTTGTTGTCCGTCTGACACCCCATGGATATTTGGATTCAGTCTAATCGTAGAGAGGAAGGGTTCCAGTGATAGGGCATAAAGTAGGGGGGACAGTGGGCAACCCTGTCTAGTGCCATTGGTTATGGGGAACGAGTCTGATAGGACTCCATTGTCCTTTACTTGGGCTGTCGGGTTTCGGTATACGCTAGCTATGCGGTTAAGCATTAATTCCCCTAGTCCTATGCTTCTCAGTACTGTGAACATATATGACCAATTAACCCTATCAAACGCCTTTTCGGCATCTGTGTTCAGAAGAATGCACAGGATTTTTGTAGTCTTAGTGATGTATAGAAGGTTCAGAACTTTAGTCGTGCTGTCTCTCGCTTCCCTGGAGGGGATAAAGCCTACTTGATCTAGGTGGATAAGCTGCTGTAATTGCGATGCTAATCTGGTGGCTATGATTTTAGTAAATAATTTGAGGTCTATGTTCAACAGCGATATCGGTCTGTAACTACCGCATATCGCTGGATCTTTCCCTTCTTTCCAGATCACGGAGATGTGGGCGCGTAGCGTATCTCCAGCTAGAGTACCTCCCTCTCCAAGTGCATTAAAGAGCTTTAATAAGCGGGGTCCTAGGATTGGTAGGAGTGTTCTATAGTATTGTAGGGTGAAACCGTCCGGTCCCGGTGACTTCCCTGGTTTCATCTGTTTGATTGCCTGTTGTAATTCGGTCATAGTTATAGGGGTTTCTAAGTCAGTCCGGGTTTCTGCAGATAAGGTTGGGAGCTGAGCAGAGGAGACGTACTCCTCCATACTTCGTTGAGACTCTGTCTCGAGTGGTAGATTGTATAGGTTGGTGTAAAACGACTGAAACTCCTGTGTGATTTGCTTGGGGAGAACCGCTTTGCCTCCTCCTGTTTTGTTAATGTATGAGATGTAGGTCGACAGTCTGAGGTCTTTAACCGATTGGGCCAGTAGTTTCCCACATTTGTCCCCGGATTCGTAAGCAGTCCTGCGGCATATCTGAATGGCTGCTTTGGCTCTATACTGAAGTATGTCGTTTATCTGTTTCCTGATCATTTCTAGTTCTGTTGCTAACAGTGGGGTAGGGGCGTGTTTATGTCTGGATTCCGTCTTCTTTAGGTCTTGTAAGAGTTGGGCTAGTTTCTGGTCTTGTTCCCTCTTAATCCGGGCTCCATGTTTAACCAGGTTCCCCCTTATCACCGTTTTATGGGCTTCCCATAGAATCCCTGGTTCGCACTCTGGTTGGTCGTTTTCCGCAAAAAATTTTTTTAATTCCATGGTGACTTCCGTTAGGATTTCTGGGTCTTGTAGGAGACTCTCGTTAAGTCGCCAGAATCTGTGTCTGGGGGAGAGGACATCAGTAAGATTATACGTCAGGAATATTGGGGCGTGGTCAGACCATGTTCTGTTCCCTATGTCTGTGGTTTCAATTGCTTGTAGTTGACTGTGGGGGAGCATAAAATAGTCGATTCTGGTGTACACCTGATGTAAGGGGGAGTAATACGTGTAATCCCTGTCGCCTGAGTGCTGCAGGCGCCAAGCATCTATTAGCTGTAATTTATGAAATGCTTTATTCATGCGCTTAAGTTGGTTAACGGGTATAGATGTCCTGCCTTGTGAAGTGTCTACCGGGGGAATTAGGGGTGCATTAAAGTCTCCTCCTAGTATTAAGTGTCCTTCCGTGAATTTCTGGAGTAGTTCCAGTGTTTCTTCCAAGAACGTAGCCTGGCGTTCGTTGGGGGCGTACAGCTTTGCTAGCGTCAGTTGTTTGGTCCCTATCAGACCTTTAATGAAAACATACCGCCCTGTAGGGTCTAATTGGCATCCCTGACATCGCCAGGGGATTTTGCTGGATAACAGTATAGACACTCCCTTGGATTTGTTCGTCGGGTTAGAGGAATGGTAAGCGACGGGGTAGTATTTGTTACGGAGGTAAGGAAGCTTATTGTCCTTAAAGTGGGTCTCCTGTATGAATGCAACATCTACTTGGGCCCGTCTAAGTTCTGTCATTAGAATGCGTCTTTTCTCTGGGGTGTTTAGTCCTTTAACGTTTAGGGGCATCACTTTTATTTTCTGTGCCGACATGGTGTATTAAGCGGCTGGGAAAGGTGGTGGTAGGCAAGGTCGGGTGTTTAGGTGGGGGAGGGGTAGGAGAGTGGTGTAGTACCAGAGATAGAAAAAGATATAGAATAAGTGCAGGTAGAGGGAAGAAGATATTGGTATTAAACTACCAGGTCGGGGTCAGGTCTAATACCTGATCCCTGTATTATTATTTTAAATCTGCGCGTGTCGATGGGGGAGTTGAGGAACGTCCCCCACCGAAATGCGTTATCCTATGTGGAGGAGTGGTAGGCCGAGGCTCATAAAGGTGAGCTCTCCGCCACCTCCCCCCTGCCATCAGAGTTATGCACGCAACTATGCATTTTAACTTCTTTGTAATACATTCAAGAGTTGGTTATTGTTAACTTCAACATATAAAACTGTCGCAGTCTAACAGGTGTAAATCATTACCATGCCCTAACATAATACTCCTTAGGGTGACTTCTGCTGCTATCCCCTTACATACCAATTAGGTCAGCCCTCCCTCCTTCCCCCCCCCCCCCGCGCCCCCCCCCCCCCCGCTGCTGCTTGGTTAGGTATGTTATCACTAGGGCCCCCTGTCCAGGAGAAAGTATTTTTCCCCCTTCTCCCCGTGAAGACAACAAAATGGATGTCTGTGTTTTAAAAGTATATGGTTTGGCTCCAGCTTCTTCTTCTTTCACATCCTGCAAGTGTTGCAAGGACTTGGCTTAAAGCAGTATATCCTTATCAAGCCTAGCCCATCTGTGTCTCTGCCGTTAATACATTCAGTTACTTGATCATATAATTATACATACCATCTGTGTGACCCCTGGTGCATATTAATTATTGCATACCTCATTCTCTCCTTTTCAAATCCTTTCTCAGCTAGGCAATGTTAGACTGAGGATCTCTACACAATAATATATATTCACAATATACATTACCCCTGCTCTCTCTGTGGGGCGCTTTCCGACAATCAAGCAGTATTTATATGTTTATAAACCTAATGTCACTGTCCCGAGATCTGGGGAGCATTTCCCAACCAATGTTTTCCTCTGGTTATATGGCTATAGGCATACCTCTCAGGGCCTGCTCGTAGTCTGTGGGGTGTCGGTAAGGTGGAACGGGTCCTCATTAGGTAGCTCTCATATTCAATGTCTCAGCCGGCTACAACATAGTCTGTCGGCACCCTGGGGGGGTAAGTTCCGTCCATCCGTTGTAGTCCCAAGGCCATGGGGAGGCTAGTTTCCAGCCGAACAGGGGCCGCTATACTTTGTACTGTTCCTCAAGGGTCTCACGTGATTAGCTGTGATATCAGGGGTAAATAGCTGGTGTCTGAGCCGGGGCTCTCGTTGACCGACAGTGATCAGTTCTTCTATGTCTCCCCCCATGGTCATCACTCCTGAACAAGTGGCTCCTCTTGCAGTGCAACCAGAGGGAAAAATACAGAGGGGGGGGGGGGGGGGGGCGCCATCGGCGCGGGGGACAGAGGACGGCAGAAGTCCTCTGGTGCAGCATGGGGTCTCCCCATTACTCCTTGGTAAGTTTGGGCATTGGTTCTAAACAAAACAGGGACTGCTTAATTTTCCTTTCAAGGCTATAAAGGCTGAGCATAAAGGGCGATTACAGTACCTTATGACTCTCGCGGTGGTTCCTGAGATGTCTCTCTCTGTCTACGGCGGCTCCTCTGCTGTCTCGAGGTGGAGTCTTCTCTTTGCCTGTAGGAGAGCGGGCGGTTCTGCGTTCCCGGTAGTAGGGCCAGCCAGTCCGGTATCTCAATGGGTTCTGCTCCCATAAAGTCGAACAGCTCAGGCAGGGCGTCCGGTCGGCGCAAAGTGAAGTATCTCTGGTCCCTGTAACGGAGAGCGGGTATCCCCATTTATAGGTGATATGCTTCCTGTGGGCCAAGTCTAGCAGGGGTTTCAGCATTGCCCGTCTTTGCAGCGTAGCTCTGGGGATGTCTGGCAGTATTTTGATCGGGGCCCCGTCGAACTCCAGGTCTCCTGCTTCCCATGCTTTACGCAAGACCTGTTCTTTGTGGACATAATGGTGTAGGCGGCATATGATGTCCCGCGGTCGCAGGGGGTCTGCGGATCTGGGTCCCAGCGCTCTGTGGATTCGGTCGATTACCGGTCTCTCCGGGAGGTCTGTGCACTCGATTGCCCTGAATATAGCTATAGCTGTGTCAGGTAGGTCTTCCGTCCCCGTGGCTTCTGGGAGGCCTCGGATCCGCAGGTTGTTCCTGCGGCTCCGGTCCTCCATTTCCTCCATGCGGAGCTGCTGGTCTGTTAGTGCCTCTGTCTGCGCTGTTTGGGTCTTCTCTATTGCTGTGACCCTTCGCTCCATGCGAGCCAGTGAGGATTCTCCGGTTTCCAGTCTGGAGGATAGGGACGATATGTCTGCTTTGACCGCCTTCATCTCCTGACGGTGTGCCGCTTCTACAGTACCAATAAGTACCGCGATGTCCGCCTTAGTAGGTAGTGCTCGGAGGAGCGCCCTCAGCTCTGGGTCCACGCCGCTCCTCTGGAGGGGTGCCTGCGATGATTCCCCCTCCTCTGTATGTAGGTCGGGTGGGAACTCACTGTATGTTCCGATGAGTTGCGACTCCGAGGCCGGGGACATGGAGACGCTCGGGGAACTGTCTCCCGACTTTTCTCCACGTGGCGCCGCCATCTTGGGCTCCGGGGTGCCCGTCTGTGAGAGCAGGAATAGCCTCTCAATCTCTCCCTTAGAGGGGGTCTGCCCTGTCGCCTTTGGTGCCTTGTTGTTTTTCTTGGTGTACCGCTTCTTTGCGGAGTGCATAGTGCTTTTAATGCTGGTGTATTAGGCAGGTTAGCTGGGAGACGGCCGGGAGCTCAGAGAAACACGTCTCTATCCAGCCATGTCCAGGCCACGCCCCCTATCAGACATTTTGATGCTGGCACCATGGAAGTTTTCAGGGATATCCTGCCTCCACTCTATCAATGCGTAGGTGCAGTGAGTCTCATAGCCGGGCCTCACGGAGACCATATAAGCCTTCTTGTCTGGGGACAAAGTCTGTACCACCTCTTTAATTTCCTTCTCTCCCCAATCACTTCCTGGAAACTCAATAGCCACACTTGCTTCTGTGCATATCCCTTCTGCTGCACACCACTGGACTGCCTTGTCGGGGTCCATAGTAACAAGTGGGGGCGGGGTCTCTGTTGAGTGACAGTAATCTCGGACGAGCCCCCACGTGTAGCACTGACCCCCGAAGGAGCTGCTAGTTTGAATTGGGCCTGCACTCTTCTGAGAAACCCCCCTAATGTAACTCTATCCCCTTGACACAGCTGTGGTGCAATGTAACAGGACAACATAAGACAGTATAAGGTACCTGTATAAATCCCTCAGAATCCTCTGGCTCCACCTGGTGGGGAGAAACAGCACGCCACACAACTGTAAACTTAACCAGGAATACTTTACTAAAGGTATATCAAAACAGGTGGTTACAGGGATTGCACTGTCGCCCCAACGTCGGACGTCAGTACAATATAAATCAACAAGCAAATACTGTAAGCAATATATAAATTCTATTTATCTAGACCTGGGAGCTCCCACTACTTAAAGTTTTACGTGAGACCTCACTTAAAGTACTTTCTCCTTTATCTTCTTTCTTCGCTAGCTCAAGTGGTTCCTCAGGTATTTGTAATCCAAAAAGGTAGGTGGAAAAGTTAACTTAGGATGCTCCAGGTATAACTTCAAGAACTTGTAATCACACTTGGGTGCTAAAGTGAAGTAGGCCTCAAGCCTGCTCAATGTCAGTTGCTCGGTTACACCTCTGTGGACAACAGGTTCCAGCGAGGCCTATGAGTGAGTCTAACTGCGTGCAATAATAGTGGGCCGCAACCCGCTCACCAACTGGATCAGAGTTCTGGGTGATGACTTTGGTCCGGTAACTGCAGCTTGCTTCAGTTCAGACTGGGCCAGATACTCTGCGTCGCTTCGCTGACCAGATCCGGTCCTCCGATACTCGACAATCCGATCACCAGCTCTCGGGCTCCGTCAAGTCACCTCGCAAACAATCAGGTTTGCAATCCGCGGTGACTGTCTGCCTCTGTATCCGAGAAACCTCCTCACAGATCCGCACAGGCAGGCAGCGTGGTCCCAAGAGGCCAAATATGGCCGCTGTAGTCCCTTTTATACCCTATCCAGCATGCACTGTAGATGAGAGTGTCCATGGGTAGGTCACACAGACTCCTGGGTAACAAAGGTCAAACTTCTTACCCAAACAACAGTACTTCCTATAAAAGTCTTTTGTACTTGTAATCACCATATCCATGCATTACCAGATTTTGTCAGTAGATGGCTCCAAACACTGAGCCATAGCAATGTCCACAGATTTAACATTGACATATGCATAACCACGTTAATAAACAAATATGTCCCCGCTACACTATTATTTTTTTTTCAAAATTATCTGTGTTTTTTTTTGTTTATAGCGCAAAAAATTAAAACCGCAGAGGTGATCAAATACCACCAAAAGAATGCTCTATTTGTGGTAAAAAAAAGACATACATTTTGTTTGGATACAATGTAGCATGACTGCATAATTGTCAGTTAAACCGACGCAGTGTCATATCGCAAGAAATTACCTGGTCAGGAAGGGGGGTAAATCCTCCAGGGGATGAAGTGGTTAATTTATATTATTTTTATTTAGATTTCCCTCCACATTTACATGCACATGAGAGGGTTTGGGGGAAACCATAACTCTGGCAGGGGTGATTACAATGGTTTAATTTTTATTGTCATGGGTCAAATCTTAATTTTAAAAAGGACTAAGAAAAAATATAAATATTCTTGCAACTGCCCAACCCACCCTTGGCAATGTTATAATTTGTCCCCACCCATCACTATCACTTTTGGATTTAAGAAGATCTGGCTTGCATTTACAGTATTGTAAAGAAAAATGTAAAGCCACGTGAAATATTAGGTGTTGTGGTTATATTACATTTTTTCAAAGCGGTACTTCTCCTTTTCTCCTTAGCACCTTTCCTGTTCTGTTATCTGCTGTATCTAGTCCCTAGTAGACCTATGTTGCTGACAGATATAGAACAAACTGTTCCTAATTTTGTAAAACATCTGAACAAGACCGTTAAATATTTTTGGATAGATAAGAGGGGTCCTTGGTAATCTAAAGCAAAAAAACTAAAAATGTGTATATATATATAGCGCACAAATGCGAAGACATGGAACAGTGGTGAACCTTCCCAGGAGTGGCCGGGCCGCCCAAAATTACCCCAAGAGCGCAGCGACGACTCATCCAAGAGGTCACAAAAGACCCCCACAACAACGTCCAAGGAACTGCAGGCCTCACTTGCCTCAGTTAAGGTCAGCGTTCATGCCTCCACCATCAGGAAAAGACTGGGCAAAAATGGCCTGCATGGCAGAGTTCCAAGGAGAAAACCACTGCTGAGCAAAAAGAACATCAAAGCTCGTCTCAATTTCTCCACAACACATCTTGATGATCCCCAAGACTTTTGGGACAACATTCTGTGGACCGATGAGACAAAAGTGGAACTCTTTGGAAGGTGTGTGTCCAAGTATATCTGGCGTAGAAGGAACACTGCATTTCAGAAAAAGAACATTATACCAACAGTAAAATATGGTGGTGGTAGTGTGATGGTCTGGGGCTGTTTTGCTGCTTCAGGACCTGGAAGACTTGCCGTGATAAAAGGAACTATGAATTCTGCTGTCTACCAAGAGATTCTGAAGGAGAATGTCCGACCATCTGTTCGTGTACTCAAGCTGAAACGAACTTGGGTTCTGCAGCAGGACAATGATCCTAAACACACCAGCAAGTCCACCACCGAATGGCTGAAGAAAAAACAAAATGAAGACTTTGGAGTGGCCTAGCCAAAGTCCTGACCTGAATCCTATTGAGATGTTGTGGTATGACCTTAAAAAGGCCGTTCATGCTCGAAAACCCTCTAATGTAACTGAATTAGGACAATTCTGCACAGATGAGTGGGCCAAAATTCCTCCAGGACGCTGTAAAAGCCTCATTGCACGTTATCGCAAACGCTTGGTTGCAGTTGTTGCTGCTAAGGGTGGCCCAACCAGTTATTAGGTTTAGGGGGCAATCACTTTTTCACACAGGGCCATGATGGTTTGGATTTTTTTTCACCTTTAATAATAAACACCTTCATTTACAAATTGCATTTTGTGTTTACTATATATATATATATATATATATATATAAATATATTCATAAACCCCTTATTTTTTCGACAATAGAAAACATCAAATGTTTAAACTGAGAAAATGTACCATTTTAAGAAAAAAATAAGTAATTTTGAAATTGATGGCAGCAACACATCTTAAAAAAGTTGGGACAGGGCAACAAAAATCTGGCAAAATACAACATTAATTTCAAACAGGGCCTTGTTTAGCACGGTGTAGCATCCTCTCTTCTTTTAACAACATTCTGTAAACATCTGGGAACTCAGAAGACCAGTTGCTGGAGTTTTGAGGGAGGAATCTTGTCTCTTACCTGAGCATATGCTGCTCTAAAACCTGGTTATTTTTCAGCATTGATGGTGCCTGTAGGCACGCATTTCAATTGAGCGCTAAAAACAAGCTGAAAGATACCTTTTCTCTATAGTCCAGAGGATGTGGCACCCATGTTTGCCAAAATGAATGTCAAATTTTGACTCGTCTGACCACAGAACAATTTTCCACTTTGCAACAGACCATTTTAAATGAGAAGAAGATAGCAGCAATTCTGGATCTTGTTCAGATATGGCTCTTTGCATAACAGAGCTTTAACTTGCATTTTTAGATAGCACAGTGAACTTTGTTCACAGACAGTGATTCCTGAGCCCAGGCACGTGCATCACAGAATCATGCCTTTGGTTCTAAAGGCTCAAGGGTTTTTCCCTTCATGCATACTATGTAAAAAAACTTCTGTATGCAGCAGCCCCCCCTCCCCCCGAAATACGATCCAGTGATGTGCACAAGATCCTCAGCTCTCCAGGGACTTTCCCTCTTCTTAACTTAGACAGCAGTGGGAGCCACTGGCTACTGTCAATCATAGCCAGTGAGCCAATGAGAAGTGGGGGGGGGGGGTGGGGGGTGAGTCGCGGTTCTGTGTGTGAATGGACATGCAGAACAGTGGCTCAGGAGCAAGCCTGCTTGTGTGCCCCCATAGCAAGCTGCTATGCAGCTCTGTGTGTGAATGGACATGCAGAGCAGGGGCTCAGGAGCAAGCCTGCTCAGGTGCCCCCATAGCAAGCTGCTTGCTGTGGGGGCAATTGTCAGGAGGGAGGGGCAAGGAGTGCTGGAAGAAGAGGAGAATCAGGGCTGCTCTGTGCAAAACCACTGCACAGAGCAGGTGTGTATGACATGTTTTTTTTTTTTTAAACAAGCCTTTAACCACTTTAGCCCGGGAAGTATTTACCCCTTAGTGACCAGGCCATTTTTTTGCAATATGGCATTGCGTCACTTTAACTGACAATTGCGCGGGCATGCGACATTGTACCCACACAAAATTGATGTCTTTTTTCCCCCACAAATAGAGCTTTCTTTTGGTGTTTTTTAATCAACTCTGCAGTTTTTATTTATTGTGCTATAAACAAAAAAAGAGCGACAATTTTGAAAAAAAAAAAAATAAAAATACTTTTTATACTTTCTGCTATAATACACATCCAAAAAAAAAATGTAAAAATCTAATTTCTTCATCAGTTTAGGCATATTGAATGGTTTGCGCAAAAGTTATAGCGTCTAGAAAATAGGGGATAGATTTAGGGACATTTCATTTTTTTAATTGTCTTTACTGGTAATGGCGGCTGTAACAAGCCCCTGCTACACTCTCCCGACACTCCCCTGCAGCTATTGGATTAATTTAGCAAATCTGATATTTTGGTCGTCCGATGCTCCAGGATTTGAACTACAGCTATGTGCTGCTCAAATCCAGTTGTGATAGCTCAGAACAACCATGCGGCAGGCTGTATGTAAGTTCAAACAGGTATCTCCCCTTTATTGGATGCACACAACACACTTTTATATACCGCAGTTTAAACAACCCCCCCAAACAACCGCTTTCCTATTGGTCAATTGTAAAGTACATTCTGGTCCTCACTTAGGTCCTCTTTGCCATGCACATGAGGACTTGAAACAGGGTCAGCAGGGATTTGTCCGATGGGAGGGCTGATATGTATAATGACACAGAGAAGTCCCGGGAGATAATTAAAGTATACAGTCAAACACAGAACAATGCCTTCCTTCCAGACCACGGAGCCGTCTGGAGGGGGTTAGCTATAAGACAAATGGTAAACAATGAAACAAACACAGGGTGATCCAAACAGGGTGATAGAATAGAATAGAATCAAGGAAAAATAATTCAGTATTCCAAGGACCATGACAGTGGCAATCTGCAATTTTTAGCGGGACTGCAGCATTGCGGTGCACAAATCTGACCCTAAGTGACACTTTTTGGGGACCAGTGACACCAATACAGTGGTCGGTGCTAAAATAATGCACTGATCAATGTATAAATGACACTGGCAGGGAAGCGGTTAACACTGGGGGCGATCAAGAGGTTAACTGTGTTCCTTGGTTGTGTTCTAACTGTGTGGGGGATGGGCCTACTGGGACAACAAAGAGATCGCTGTTCCTGATAACTAGGAACAGCAGATCTCAATGTTGTCCCCTGTCAGAATGGGATCTGCCTTGTTTACATAGGCAGATCCCCATTCTGCCTCTCTGTACCACTTTCGCGGGTGGCTAGCAGACATCGAGTCCCCCACACGTGCGCTCCCCTGGAGTGCAACACGCCCACACTATCACATGCACAGACCGACATACAGGCACGTCGGTTTACGCAGCCGAGCTGCCTTGCTGGGATTTTATGTGATAGACCAACACAAAGTGGCACATAATTGTGAAGTGAAAGGAAACGATAAATGGTTTTCAAAATTTTAACAAATAAATATCTGAAAAGTGTGACGTGCATTTGCATTTAGCCCCCTTTACTCTGATACCCCTAATTAAAATCTAGTGGAACCAATTGCCTTCAGAAGTCACCTAATTAGTAAATAGAGTCCACCTGTGTATAATTTAATCTCAGTATAAATACAGCTGTTCTGTGAAGCCCTCAGAGGTTTGTCAAAGAACCCTACTGAACAAACGGCATCATGAAGGCCATGGGACACACCAGAAAGATCAGGGATAAAGGTGTAGAGAGGTTTAAAGCAGGGTTAGGTTATATAAAAAAATCCCAAGCTTTGAACATCTCACGGAGCACTGTTCAATTCATTATCTGAAAATGGAAAGAATATGGCACAACTGTAAACCTACCAAGACATGCACATCACCCTGAACACACCATCCCCACCCTAAAACATAGTGGTGGCAGCATGTTGTGGGGATGCTTTTCTTCAGCAGGGACAGGGAAGCTGGTCAGAGCTGATGGGAAGATGGATGGAGCCAAATACAGGGCAATCTTAGAAGAAAACCTGTTAGTCTGCAAAAGATTTGAGACTGGGGTGGAGGTTCCAGCAGGACAACAACTATAAGCATACAGCCAGAGCTACAATGGAATGGTTTAGATCAAAGCATATTCATGTGTTAGAATGACCCAGTCAAAGTCCAGACCTAAATCCAATTGAGAATCTGTGGCAAGACTTGAAAATTGCTGTTCACAGATGCTCTCCATCCAATCTGATAGATCTGGAGCTATTTTGCAAAGAATGGGCAAAAATTTCACTGTCTAGATGTGCAAAGCTGGTAGAGACATCCCCAAAAAGACTTGCGGCTGTATTATTATTATGTGCCACTTTGTGTTGGTCTATCACATAAAATCTTGATAAAATCCATTTACGCTTTTGGTTGTAATGCCGCGTACACACGAGCGGATTTTCCATCAGAAAAATCTTGGATGGTTTTTCCGACAGAATTCCACTTAAGCTTGGTTTTGCATAAACACGGTCACACAAAAGTTCGCTGAACTTTCGACCGTCAAGAACGCAGTGACGTACAACACTACGATGAGCCGAGAAAATTAAGTTCAATGCTTCTGAGCATGCATTGAATTGTTTCCAATCATGCGTAGGAATTTTACACGTTGGAATTGCTGCAGACGATCTGAATTTCCGATCAGAACATTTTTTCCGACCGAAAAATTGAGAACCTGCTCTCAATCTTTTGCTGGCTGGAATTCGGCCAGCAAAAGTTTGATGGAGCATACACATGGTCGGAATTTCTGACCAAAAGCTCTCATCGGTCTTTTGCTGGCCGAATTTCCGATCGTGTGTACGCAGCATTACATGACAAAATGTGAAAAATTTCAATGTGCAGGAATACTTTTTCAAGACACTGTATCAGAAAAATTAAATGTTGGGGTAACAAACACTTTTAAGCCTTGAAAACCAGTAGGGAAAGACACTGCCTTCATATACACTGTATAAGGCCAGCAGTCCAAGTTCTCCATAGATCTCAGTGCACTAATTTCAACATAACACAAAGAACTTACAGAATATATCTGAAAAAGCTCATAACGTTGTATAAGTCATCAATTTACTGCACAGTATACTTACAATGTCAGACTCAACAAGTATTTTGTGGTGTTTGCAGAAAATGTGCTTTGTCTGAGAAAAACAAAACAAAAAGAAAACAAAGTCAAACTCACCACATCTAAGGACTGGTCAAAAGCAATATAACATTATTTGTTCTTTAAATGCACTATATTTTAAAATGTATGTCCTGGCATTATCCATGTTAACCACCCCTCCCCGCCTCTAAAACATATCCCCGATTTAGCTTTTTTGATTTTATTTGTACCTTTAGTGAAAAACATTTATTGTGGCATCATCAGCTAGGTTGCTAAATTCTTGCACGGGAGTTGATGTATGCGTAGTTCATATTAATTTAGACAGGCCTCCAGAACTACATTTGTCCCTTTTCTACACAAAGCGGGGGGATTTATGAAAGCTGTTGCTTTATTTGCAGGACTTTGTTACATCTGCTACATGGTTTTTTACACACATTGTAGAGACAAAAAGATGTTCCTGCAATTTGCATACTAATTCAGAAGCAGAAGACTATCTAAGTCTAGGTTCACACTGACGCTGACACTGTTCCCACATTTCAGTCCCAACTTAGGTGACGATTTCAGAGACATCTGTGTGAGTTTCTGCACAGATGTCTAATGAAATCGCACCCCGAAGTCACCAAAAGTAGTAAAGAAAGTACTTTTGGGAAATGGTGCGGCGCCGCAAATTTGAATGGTGCCATTGCCAGCAATAGCCGTCGATTTGGCATGCAATGTGAACCAGGGCTAAGACTTGGTTCACACTAGCCGACTCCAAAGTCGTGCGACTTTCAGTGCAACTTTGGAATCCGACTTTGATGTGACTTTTTACACTCTGTGGTATTAAAGACGTATCAAAGTCGGACCAAAGTAGTGCAGGAACCTTTTTTTAAGTCGAACAGACTTGTGTAGTATCAGTTAAGACAGCTCTCATAGGGAAACATCAAATTTCACATGTCATCCGACATGAGGTCTCACAAGTCGGATCCTATGGCTCATCAGTGTGAACCGAGCATTAGGAGCGCAATTGTGCTATACAGGAATTATATGAAGAACAAACATGCAGGGTAAAACATTTGGTAAGCATGAAGTAGGCGTAAACAAACAAAAGAGGAAAAAAAAACATAGAAAATAAAAAGGGGGAGGAGGAGACGTACCAATACAATACACTAGCAATGGTGTTCATGAGAATAAGGGGAATGGGGGCAAAGGGGGATGTAGGTAGAAAATAAAAAAAGGAAGAAAAAGAGGGGAAAGAGCTGCAAGAAGAGGAGAGGTCATTTATGTTGTGGGGAGGGATGGAGGGGAATCAAGGGATATAATACATCTTCAATGCCTGTGTAGCACCCTCTAGTAGTGTGCTAGAAAGGATAGGTAAATTTAAGCAGGTCTGGCTGGTTGCTAGGCCTGTTTGTTTTCATTCTGGGCTGGGAGTTGCTCAGGGTAGGGCTGGGAGACTCACAGGTGGTGTCATCAGGACCTCACATTTTTTTCCAGAAGCTTCTGGTGCAGTCTGGAGAGAGAGGTGGGTGGGGAGGTTGAGCTACCTGGGGTGTTTGAGGAGCCCTGACCAATCACCAATCTGGATTGGCAGGTGGCAGGCCTCCTTAAATACCCAGGGTCAGCCCAGCTGTGGAGGAGTTGTCGGGTGGTAGAGCTGGAGTGAGAGGGTGCGGAGGCTGTTAGGACCTTTGAGGGAATTCCCCAGTCTGGGAGGGGGAGTGACCTTTGGCCTGGGCTCGGATGCACCACTTTCAGGAACACATGCAGAAGTCCTGGACCGAAGGCACAAGAGAGAGCAAGGAGAGGACAGCGGGAGAGAGCACTGCTAAGAGACTACAGGGAGGACAGCTGGTCGCAGCCAGGAGGGCTGGTGAGTGAGGCACAGTCAGGAGGACTGGGGAGACACACGCCTGAGAGGACTGGGAGTTTGCAGTCTGAGATGGGTGCAGAACCAGAAGTGTGGATTGTGGTGGAAGGGGCAGTGGAAAGAGGCAGCTGCAGCCAGGAGGGCTGGCAGGGCCTGAAGAGGTCAAACTGGGATCATTAGCCATAGTAGGCTAGCTAGCACAAGGACTTTGCCCACTACACCATTGGGGCCCACGGTCCCAGCCTGCAAACAGGAATTTGCGGAGGCCTGGCTGAGTCAGTGTCAGGCCTAACCAACAAATAGGGCTACCTGCTCCTGGTGAATAAAATGAAGAGCTAGAGGTGACTAGGAGTAACAGTTTGCAGCAAGTGATGTACTGGTGGAGTGAGGAGTGATGAGCTTCAAGCAAGTTTGTGCAGGAGGAAGCTGAAGGAGTATGTACAAGGAGTGCACATAGTTGTCCCAAAACCAATTGCTGTCATTGATATATGCTGGGCATCCCATAGCTCCCATCCCCATCAAAGTTATACCCCTCAATAAACAAAAACAATAAAGTTCACTGACTGCTTTATGTCTTGGAGTGGTTAAGAGTGAATGCAGGGCTGGGCAGGGTGACAGACAGACATACCACAATTCTCAGCAGCCCCTACAGGGGTACTGCTACACCTGTCAAATGCCCTATGAAAAGCACTGCGCCTGAAAGGAGAGAGCCTGAGATCAGCAGGGATTTCTGCAAATCCTGAACAGTTGCATGGCTCCTGGGGTTTGCAGCGTGCAGGCGCTAACACAGTAAGAACCTAGCCAGATAACATTGTGGTGAAAGGGTGTCAGGCCATCTCCTAGGCCAATGTTTCTCAACTCTAGTTCTCAAGTACCCCCAACAGGTCATATTTTCAGGATTTCTCTCAGATGAAACGGCTATGGTAATTACTAAGGCAGTGAAACTGATCAAATCACCTGTGAAAAATAATGGAAAGCCTAAAAACATGACCTGTTGGGGGTATTTTAACACTGGAGTTGAAAAACATTGTCCTAGGCAATGCTCTCCCACCAGAACCAAGCCTGTACCAATCAGCTCCTCAGGCTCTCTTCTTCCAGTTCTTGCAGCTCTCCAGGTGTACATCTTTCAATGTACACCTGGGACATCATGGGGAATTCCCTATGGCTTTCCCCATGATGTCAGAGGGGGGCGGGGTCACCAGGTGGCCCCGCCCTCCGTTATAAAAGACCTGTCAGACGCAGCGAAGCCTCACACAGCGGGAGCCTCCCATTGCGCGGAGCGGCCCAGAAGAGACACCGACGCCATGGAAGAAGATGCCGGACGAGAAGACCAGAGCAAGAAGAAGCGGATCGGAGGAAGAAGAAGAAGGAAGAAGAAGATGGAAGAAGATGACGGAAGGAGAAGATGAAGAAACCGAAGGATAAAGAAAGGAAGAAGGAAGACCAGAAGAAAGAAGATTTTAATAAATGAATTGTCAAAGACTTTTTTACCATTTTTGTCACTTTTTTGGTGAAATGGTAGGGGTACAGTACCCCCTTACCATTTCACACAGGGGGGGCGGGATCTGGGGGTCCCCTTGTTAAAGGGGGCTTCCAGATTCTGATAAGCCCCCCGCCCGCAGACCCCCACAACCAATGGCCAGGGTTGTGGGGACGAGGCCCTTGTCCTCATCAACATGGGGACAAGGTGCTTTGGGGGGGACCCCAAAGCACCCTCCCAATGTTGAGGGCATGTGGCCTGGTACGGTTCAGGAGGGAGGGGGGGCGCTCTCGTCCCCCCCTCTTTTCCTGCGGCCTGCCAGGTTGCGTGCTCGGATAAGGGTCTGGTATGGATTTTGAGGGGGACCCCACGCCATTTTTTTTTGCCCGGGGTTCCCCTTAAAATCCATCCCAGACCTCAAGGGTCTGGTATGGATTTTGAGGGGGACCCCACGCCTTTTTTTTTTTTGGCCGGGGTTCCCCTTAATATCCATAGCAGACCTGAAGGGCCTGGTAATTGAATTTGGGGGGACCCCCACGCTTTCTTTTTTTTAAAATTTTTTTTATCAATGACTTTTTTTTTATAAATGACTATCAATGAATGACTGTTCTCTGTGTTACGGGAGCCAACAATTCATTACCCGCGAGTGATTTTAAATAGCTTTTTTTCCTGCAAAAATGACACTGTGTGCAGGGACAGTTCTAAGCACGGGAAACATGCGCCCCTTCACAGGCATACTATAGACACCCCCCAGGTACGAAATTTAAAGGAATATTACACTTTTATTGTTTCACTTCAAGCATTATTAAAATCAATGCTCCTGAAAAAACGGCCGTTTTTGCATCGATACATGTCCCCTGGGGCAGGACCCAGGTCCCCAAACACTTTTTATGACAATAACATGCATATTAGCGTTTAAAATGAGCACTTTTGATTTCGAACGTTCGCGTCCATTGTAATTAATAGGGTTCTTAAATGTACACGGACTTTAGGTCCGTTCGCGGGTTCTGGTGCGAACCGAACCCAGGGGTGTTCGGCTCATCCCTAATTAGAACATCAAAAACCTTGTTAAAGTCGATTCTAAAACGGTCTACTTCACTCAGGTTGACCTGAGCATCTCGGGACTCGTATAAGGCTCTGGTTTTAGGTTTTCTTTCCCTCTTTGGTGGAACTGTTACAGGTTTCTGAAGTTTTTCACATACTTCTGCAGCATAATTAAATATTTCCTGGACATCCATATTACGCATTTCTTGAAAAGTGCATCTTAAGCCATCAATCATATGAGATGCCTGTAGTATGGAAATCCCTTTGGCCTGGATAGCTTGGTTTTCTCGATCGACCTGATTCAAGATTCTGTTCCACACAAACAGCGTACACAACAAACGATAATTAACCTGCAGCAGAAGACTTTCAGATGTTGATACGGATTCGGGATTTGACGAGTTTTCTATAATGTCCTTAAGAGCTTCACATATATCGGTGATCCGTGTAAATAAAGCTTTTTTTGCATTTGCTCTTGAAGACCATCGAGTATCAGTATGACCCTTTAGAGTTGTCTTTACAAGTTTTATTAGGGTTTCCCAGCAGGATGTGGAACTGGAGAAAAATGTAAACTTTGAACAGTTCTGAAAAAGGTTTTAACTTCTGGACTCATGGAAGCTGTCAGGTTTAGGCTATGGGCTGCACATGGAACAAATCTTGCATGTTGATTTTCTTGCAGAATTGCCTGCACACCATTGTATTTGCCAGCCATGTTAGCTGCATTTTCATAGCCTTGACCCCTTGCATCCTTAAGGTTAATTCCATCGCTTTTTAACTTGTTAATAATTTCTGAGGCTAGACCACTTCCAGTTTTCTTTTTTGTATGAATAAAATCTATAAAGCTCTCTTCTATTGTCACCTTCCCTTTAACAACAGTGACATAGTGTATAATTTCACTCATTTGCTCATGATTGGAGATGTCTAAAGTACAATCAAAAAGCAATGAAAAAAACTTTGCCTCCTTTATTCTTAATAAAATATTAGAGCTAACAGTGTTGGCCAATAAACTGATAAATTCATTTTGAATTTTTTTGGAGAAGTAACTGACGGTGTGCCTCCGGTGTGTTTCAATTTTTTCTTTTAATGATATGTTGTGATGGCCTATTACTTCTAAAATGTCAAGAAATATACCAGATGGTGGCCTACCAATGACATCTTCGGAATCTCTAAGTGCCAGATTGTTTTTGGCACAAAACAATATGCAATCCAAAATACATTTTAAGACATTTTGCCACTTCTCTTTTTCAGTATTAATAACTTTCTCCAGTTCACTGCCAATTACTTTCCCATCTTTCAAACTTTTTTCCATTATTTTTCACTTTGAATAGCATTCACTATGTTCTGGTGAATTTTGATGTGTAGGTATACGAGGATTCAGGTGTTTCCATGCACATAATCTCTTTTTTGGGTTGGTTAATGCATAGTTGTGCTTACCAAACAAAATGCATAAAAAGCAAAATAGAGAATTTGAGATTTTTGAATAAATCAACCATGCACGATCAATATTTTTACCACGACGTACATTTTTAGTAAACAAGTGGCATTGAAAGTGCGTCCTTCTTGTGGTTTACATTTTCCAAAATCACCATCTTTTCCTTGATCTGGGCCCTTTTCAATCAGATAACACCTAATCTTGTCTGTTAAAGTTGGCCATGAGGGAGGATCGTTTGGGTTAATCGTAATATACGTTTCAGGCGAAGTATACTCTAAAGAGGGCTCACTTGGTGTTGTTTGCTTTTCTGCTGCTTGGGCTTCAGAAACAAATGGCTCGCTTTCACTCTCTTCTGTACAAAACATTCTCCAAACTTTTACCAGCCTCACTGACAGCAATCATCTCTTGATCTAGGGTGATGACATTGATATTTGTGGCTGAAGTATTGTCAGTTGCAGAACTTGTGCTGGCAACTTCTTCTGATGTGGTGGTGTTCAGAGAAACGTTGCTTGTGCTTTGTTTCAACCATTTCTGACACTGTTGAGATAACTTTGTGGCTTCCTCTTCTACAAATTTTCTTTGTTTTTGGAATTCTGCCCCAGATGTTTTTTTGGACATTTTTTAGAGAACAATAATACCAAGTAAACTCCAGTCAAAACTGGATGTTCATGCAGCAACGGTAAATCAGAGAATGCTGACTAAAATATCTAAATACATACCTTATATGTGCAAAAAAAATAAAACATAGTAAGCAGCTTCAACATTTAAATTATACAAAGAACGTTAAAGTGGAACTTCACTCTCCCAATCAACACTTAATAGTTTTAATCCTTATGCTTCTAGCATTAGTAAATAGATAAGAAAGTATACCATATTTACTTGGTTTATACTTTTTATTTACATTTACAAGTAAATGCTACATGAATCATTTGCCCTTACTCAAGATGGCCACGGGCAGAAATGCAAGGGGGTGTTTTTAAAAGAGATGCCTCACCAAAATAGAGCATAGAGACATAAATGGATGGGTGAGTATGCTTTGAATATTAAAAATGTATTAAATATTTTTTTTCTGTTTGTGGTGTTCAGATGCCGTGAAGATCCGCTTTAAGTACAAGATGGGCTATCCAACTAACCTTAAAGGGGTTGTAGAAACATATTTCAAATAAAAATAACAAACCTGTTATACTTACCTGCTCTGTGCAAGGGTTTTACACAGAGCATCCCAGATCCTCCTCTTCTGGGGGCACCTGCTCCCACTGCTATCAATCTATCCAATGAGGACAGAGACAGTGGCTGGAGATGGTGCAGATGTTACCAAAGAACCTTTTTTAGCACATTGGGACTTTGTGTTTATCACTGGTGTTTGACTCGATTTGTAAAATGCAGCATGAGGGGGTTAATGTATTGCCACTGGCTTCTGATACGACCAAGTTTACGATTCTGATGCGACCAGTGCCAGTTAATTAACCCCTTTGTGCTGCATTAGTGGCACCAGTGCAACACTGACACTGGTGCCATTTATGCAGCACAAAGGGGTTCATTTACTGGCACTGGTCATCTGAATGGGAACGAAGACTGTAGCTGAAATACAGAGGTAATATATTATCCATTATGTAGACAGTCAGAAAACGTAATGTTCTATGTTCTAAATAGAATCTTCCTCCTCTCAGCCAGTAGCCAGCCAGACACCCCGCCAGCACCACCCCCCCCCCCCCCTACTGACTGACTGCTTGGTGACAACAAGTCTAGTGAAACAGTACAAAACCAAGACAGGAAACAATGTTTAATTTAGTTTTTACTTCCCTGTTCTCAACAGTGATCACTTCTCTCTTTTAAATAGAACATGTGCTTTATATACTTGACTTCCTCTTTGGATTATGTAACATAGGACAAAGACACCTTTCAACAAATATCTTAGATGAAATGCAAGGGAAACACTTTCCTATGTTGACTGAAAAAAGGGTACTGAGTGAAGGTAGGTATGGTTTAATGGTACAGATGTGCATGGCATCCAGCTTTTATCTTCAATCTGTTCTGTTAAGTTTTGGAAATGAAAGATAGAAGCTGACTGGTTGCCATGCATAGCTGCTCCAGATTCTGGCTGTTCCAGTTTTCATCATTTACCCTCCATGTATGTTAAAATCTATTGTAGAATACTTATGCCCTACATTCATATTGAGTAGGGATATGAGCCGAACACCCCCCCCCCCCCCCCCCCCGGTTCAGTTCGCACCAGAACATCCAAACATGCAAAAAAGTTTGTTCAAATATGCAAACACCGTTAAAGTCTATGGGACACAAATGTGAAAATGCTAATTTTAAAGGCTTATATGCAAGTTTTTGCCCTAAAAAGTGTTTGGGGACCCAAGTCCTGCCCCAGGGGACATGTATCAATGCAAAAAAATGTTTTAAAAACAGCCATTTTTCGGGAGCAGTGATTTTAAGAATACTTAAAGTGAAACAATAAAAATGTAATATTCCTTTAAATATCGTGCCTGGGGGGTGTCTATAGTATGCCTGTAAAGTGGCGCATTTTAGAACAATACCACAGCAAAATTATATTTCTAAAGGAAAAAAAGTAATTTAACACTGCTTGCGGCTGTAATGTATTGTCGGGTCCCGGCAATATATATGAAAATCATTGCGAAAAAACAAAAAACCCATTACCAGGCTCTTTGGGTTTGGTATGGATATTAAGGGTAGCCCCAGACCCAAATTTAAAAAAAAAAGGAACGGGCCCTGCTATGAAATATTATATCAAGAATTGTAATTACATGCCCCTGTTAAACAGGGGCAGAGAAATTGGGCCTAAGGCAGTAGTGGTGGTGCCACAACACTGTAACCCCTTACAGATACTCTTGTTGGGTGCAGGAACGGGCCCAGCTGTGAAATATTTGATCAAAACTTGTAATTACATGCCCCTGTTAAACAGGGGCAGAAAAAATTGGGCCTTAGGCAGTGGTGGTGGTGCCCTAAACCAAAAATATTGTTGGAAGCTAGCATCATCAAGATTTAGGAGGAATAGGATAGTCACTCAGCATAGGCAGTCTTCAAGGGATCCCACATCCATAGAAAAATCAATCAGTTACATCAGCATCAGGTGTTTGATAGCTACTGCTGGTTCAAGACGGATTCATTTTTATGAATGTGAGCCTATCAACGGAGTCTGTGAACAGGCACACTCTATGATCCGTTACAAACCCTCCAGCAGCACTGAATGTGCGTTCAGAAAAAACGCTGGATGCAGGACAGGCCAGTAGCTCAATTGCATATTGAGCAAGTTCTGGCCAGTGGTCCATCCTCAAGACCCAGTAACCCAGTGGATGGTCTGTTGGAAAGGTCTCCAAGTCTGCTCTTGCCCCAAGATATTCCTGCACCATGTAATGCAGACACTGGCGATGGTTGCTTGAACTGATCAGACCTCTGCGCTGAGGACTGAAAAATTGTCTAAAGGCATCGGTCAGCCGGCCACCTTCTCCACCGCTCTTCCTCTGACTGAACAAAGCCTCAGCAACACGTTGTCCAGCACCAGGAAATTGTAACCTCCCAGGGTCTGGAAACACATTGCACAAACCTTTCTTCATGGCCTCCTGAAGATGTTTCTTCCTTTGCTCCCTCTGTGAAGGCAGGATGAGTTCTGCAACCTTACCCTTGTAACGTGGATCAAGAAGGGTTGCCAGCCAGTAATGATCCCTCTCCTTGATACCACAAATCCTAGGGTCCTTTCGCAGGCTTTACAGAATCAGGGAGGCCATGCAGCGTAAGTTTGCAGACGCATTTGATTGTGAGTCCTCTGGGTCTACCAGCTGAAAAGTAGGCAGTTGCAGTGCTAGCAATTTGGCCAAACTAGCATTCAGACGCTGAGCATGTGGATGGCTGGGACCGAATTTCTTTTTATGGTTCAGCAACTGGGGTAGGGAAATTTGCCTGCTAAAATCAGATGGAGGTGTACTAATAGCAGATTGGCTGCAAGTACTTGGGACACTTATTGCTATACCTTTATTCCTCTCATTTCAGGTTTTTGAGAGGACTGGAGGTATAGTGGGGTTGGAGATCCCAGATGAGGAGCAAGGAGAAGTCCGCCTTTTTCTTTGATGTGGGTCTTTCAAGTGCTGTTGTCAACGGACTGCATGGGGGGTCGTCCCATGTCTGGTCAAGCATGTGGTGCCCAAGCTGCTGCTGTTCTGGCCATGCTTGATCCGCTTCAGCCTGGGTTCAGACTAGTGCGTTGCGTTTTCAGGGCCCTGCGTGACTGCGCAGTGAAACGCCAGCTGTTCTGCGGATTGTACGCGTTTTCGCTGCAAAGCCGCAGCAAATTCATTAGTAACCCTTCCTGCCTAATTTGAGTTGCTAATTTTGTGCTGAACAAGCTTTTTGGCTGATTGTGCAGCTGCTTATAAAACCTGGGAGCTCAGTCTCCGCTTTCTGGTTGTCCAGCAGTCTGTACCTGTGTTTTGTGTGTTTCGTTGCAAGATGTGTGCTAGTCTGCCAATGATCATGCCAACTGTTGTTGCTGCCACAGCAGCAATCTTGCTGGAAGAAGAAAATCGCAGAAGGATGCGGAGAAGACGAAGATACTGGGTTCATCCCATCATTGCAAATCAACAAGAAAGAGGCCAGTTCATGATATTGTATGGGCACCTCCGCACCTCCGTGGGCATGAAGGGAAATTTTTCAATTTCACCCGCATGTCAATTAGTAGGTGAGTACTGTTTCTGCCAAACCATACTTAATTTGTAGCCCTAGATGTATAGTGTTTGTACATTATTTCAGCATGCAACCTTAAGGGCACTAAATTTTCCTCACCTTGCACCCCCCTCCTGGTGTAAGCCAGGTCCTATTTGTTTTTTTTGTGTGGATGTTTTACCCCCCAAATACCTTGGCCCAAAATTGCTAGTCACAAGTTGCTTTGTGGGTGGTGGTGCTGCCACGCAGCTTTGTTTAGCATTTTTGGCTCAGACAATTGTTACTGTTAATTTAAAAGGCCAGTGGCTTCTTCTTTGTTGAAATGAGGACCCATATGCCTTTTTTTTGGTTTCCTGTCACTTATTTAGCCATAGTTAGATTGGAACTAAGGATGCCTGCCTTGTTACCCTAAATAATGTCCGTAACCACTTACCTTACTTTTTTTTACAGTATTCCCCAATATTTTTCCCACATGTATTTATGATGTTTTTTTTTGTTTACTCAGTTTTGACGAATTGCTGGGCTTAATCTCCCCTCGCTTGCAGCGTCAGAACACGAGCTTCAGACCAAGTATCCAGCCTGCTGAAAGATTATTGATCACATTACGGAAATTATCATCACTCATGTCATTTGTTATGCGTTATATTGACCATGTTTTTGTTTTTTTAACCTGGGTATTTGTCAAAACATGACCGCACAAAAAATGTAGGAATAATTATTTATTCACGTATCAAAAAATATGATAAAAATATAAACTTTACCCATGTATAAAACATAAATTAACTCTGCAATAACTTAATATAAAAAAACTAGTCTGTCAAGTAGGCCTCTTCCCTGTTCTATCAAAATGTGTCATGTTGGTCCTTAACCTTGAACAGACCTCATCACAGATTTTGATAGGTTTTTTGGAAAGGGGCGTCATAGGAGTATTCCGTAGCGGAAGCTGGGTCATCACTGGCAGTGTGGTGAGCAGGCCTAGCCTCCCCATGTTGACTTTGCCCATACATACCCTGAGTTTGGGGGGGGGCCCTAATTGAAGGAAGTGGGGATGGGATGGGATAGGGAAGGTTACTGGGTGGCCCTTCATATCTGGAGATTGGCCTGTCATAACTTGAGGGATATGATGGTGGATTATAGGGATAAGGATGGTGTTGCTGTTCAGGGTAGTGCGGGTATCTTGGGTAGTGATGGGGAGGTCTTGGTTGGGGCACATTTGGGTATTTAAATGCAGCTTCCTCCTGTGGCTGGGAGAAGGAGTGCAGCATTTTTTCTATAGTTTTGCGCATTTCATAGTACCGCTCTGGGGGTATCTTTTTAATTAGGGGTACAAAACTGAGCGCCAGGATTGTATCGGGACATAAAAATGCATCCACCTTTCCTGTCATGTTTTTTAACATGTCTAATAACCGCTCACTTAGGTCTGGTTGGGATATTGCTGGGCGCCTCCGTGGCACTCTGCCAGGCTGATTAATTTGTGCAGGAGCAGAGGATGGCAAGGAACAGCCTCCTCTGCCCCTGAACATTCTTCTTCTGGCTGAGTTTCCCAGAGACTGGAAGAGGTTTGGATTAGTGCTAAATCCTCTGTGTTTTCTGGAATATCAATGGGTGCTTCCTCCTCTGTTTGTTGTTCTTGTTCTTCCTCCAAAACATCTTGCTCCTCCCAACTAGATTCTGTCCTGTTTTATATTGTAAAAATTTTCAAAATTAACTTGGCATGTTGATGATTACCAGATTGTGATTATGTAAATGAAAACTTACTCCCTCATCTCCACTATGGGTTGTAGAAAATCTAAGTCCCTGGCATACATATAGGGTACCCTAGGCGCTGCCCCCGAGCCACTCCGTTTTTCTCTGAGGTGCCTCATGTATTTTCTGTAAGCATCACGCATGCTACGCCATCTTGTCTGTAAGTACCGCGCTGAAAAATAAAGGACAACATAATGATTTTTTATTTTTTTTGTCATTTTAGGTACCTAGCAACAGGGAATTCCTTTGGAAGTTTGCACTACGAATTCAAGGTTGGAAAATCAACGATTTGTGGCATTGTTCATGATACCTGCCTAGTCATATGGGAAGAACTGAAGGACATTGTGATGAAGAAGCCCAAACCAGAAGAATGGCTGATGATAGCTGACCTATTCTGGGAGAGATGCAACTTCCCCAACTGTCTTGGAGCCATTGATGGCAAACATCTACGCATCCTCAAGCCTCCAGCTAGTGGGAGCCAATTTTTTAATTATAAAAAATATTTTTCGTTGGTATTAATGGCAGTGGCAGACGCAAATTATAAATTTATTTATGTTGATGTAGGTTCTTATGGCAGCAGCTCAGATTCTAGTGTATTCTCACATTCCTCATTTGGCTGCATGCTGCGCGACAATACACTAGACTTGCCCAATAATTCTGCCCTGCCAGGGACTACAGAGCCTCTCCTCCCACATGTATTTGTGGGAGATGAAGCGTTCGCATTGTCACAGAACATGCTCAGGCCTTATTCAAGTCGCTCTCTGACAACTGAAAAAAGAGTGTTCAATTATAGGCTGACTAGGGCACGCAGAGTAGTAGAATGTACATTTGGATATCTTTGCAATAAGTGG
This sequence comes from Lithobates sylvaticus, assembly GCA_028564925.1. Taxonomy (NCBI): domain Eukaryota; kingdom Metazoa; phylum Chordata; class Amphibia; order Anura; family Ranidae; genus Lithobates; species Lithobates sylvaticus. The sequence goes on from CM053028.1 coordinate 226,333,458, forward strand.
AGATTCCTGCATACCTCTATTAACCTCAGCATAGATCATGCGATCAGTGCAATTAAAGCTGCCTGTGCCCTGCACAACTATGTGCGTGAAAGAGATGGGTTTCTATTTGACGATTCCCTGACCCATAACATGGAGGCAGCACATTGCAATATTCCTAGGGGCACCACTACTGGTACACTTATTAGAGAAGAATTTAAGAAATTTTTTTTGTCACCAGCTGGGGAGGTGCCTTGGCAGATGAATTGTATTGATTAAAAATAAATATGTATTTTTTTGCTGGATGTAAATGCATGATAATATAATGCTAAGTGTGCTGTATGAAAAATATTGTATTTAATTTTGCCTATGAAAAATAAAACTTTTTTACCTCACATTTCTGGTGTATGTCATATTACTGACCTTAGGAATTATAAGAATATGCATTTAGTTGGGGCCTCATCCATCCATAGATAAACCTGTTATGTGCACAATGTTTACAGCATGTGGCCTGGTACAGATTTGGGGGTGACCACATGCTGTTTGTTAAAATCTAATACATTACATTAATGTACACCATCTAAAAAATACATGACAGCATATACAGGTAGTAAAAGGTAATAAAAAAACTTACATTTGTCAGCCTGAACTTGGGAAGAGCACCTGTTCCACTCTGGCAAGAGGTCTCTGCCAATGTCCTGCCATGCACGTTTTTTGGCAACGTTGTCCTTATATTTAGGATGCCGGGTGTCATAAATCATGGGTTTGTCCCTCACAAGTCTGATCTACTCCTCACAATCCACACATTCTTTCTCCTTTGATGACGATTTTCGTCCTCTTTTGGGCATGCTGGTTCCATTCCGGATTTCAAAAGACACGTTGGAAGAACAGGAATAAGGGGAGGTGTTGGAGTGGCGCAAATTTCTGTTCAGGACGCAAGCCACATGCGAATCAGATGCGTGCCCATAGAAGATAATGGCCCTGAATTCGCACCTGATCCGTCCCGCAACGCACAAGAGACGGTTGCGTCTTTTCGTCAATTCGCATTGCGCATGCACCGGACATGTGTGAACGTGCCCCATTGAAAACAATGGTTTTTAAATTTGTCCTGCGAATTCGCAGTATTTTGCCCCGCTGCGAATTCGCTATAGTGTGAACCCAGGCTCAGACATAGGTTGCAAACAGCAACAGTGTGATCTGCTGCACACGTGTCAAAAAAGGTCCACACCAAGACATTTTTCAAAATCAGCGGGGAGTCAGCAGCGCCCTGCACCTGCGGAGCTCTGCGGTGTGATGCTGTAGGGTGGCTGCCCTTAAGCTGCCCCCTAGAGGACATCCTGCCTCGTTGGAGTCAGTAGAAGTAGAGTCAGTGACCTCATTATCCCCTCCCTCCACGTTACTGGAGCAAACTTGGCAGTATGCTGCGGCTGGGGGAACATGACTGCCAGTTTCTTGTCCTTCTTGGGCACCCCCTCTCTCTGGGCTCACCTTCCTCAACCTGGGAACCAACATCGGATCCTTCTAATCGCTGCGCATCCTCCATCAGCATGTACCCGACACTGTGGTCGAATAGTTCAGGGGACTCCTCCGTGTATGATGGTGGGGCCACGGAAGGAGTGACTGTGGACAAGGAGCCGGTGGAATAGGCCGCTTTGGCAGCTGCATTGGAAGGCAAACTACTCTGAGCCTGGGTGACAGAGGATGAGGAGGATGAGGACGGCTTTGTTATCCACTCCACCAACTCTTCTGCATGTTCTGGCTCAATAACATGGCCAGCAGCAGAAAAAAAGGACAAGCGTGCCCCACGACCACCTGCAGAGGATGCACCATGTCCATGACCAGCACTGTTGACTGTAGACACAGAGCCTGCTTGCCGTCTTTTGGTGGCCTGTGAGCATCTGCCTCTCCTTGGTGGCCTTCCGGACATGATGTATATTTTGTTTGACAACACCACACTGCACTGTATTGTGTACTGTGTACACCACCAGAAAAGTAGTAGCAACTGCACTACGGTTGCACTGTATTGTGTGCTGTGTACACCACCAGAAAAGTAGTAGCAACTGCACTACGTCTGCACTGTATTGTGTAATGTGTACACCACCAGAAAAGTAGTAGCAACTGCACTACGGTTGAACTGTATTGTGTGCTGTGTACACCACCAGAAAAGTAGTAGCAACTGCACTACGGTTGAACTGTATTGTGTGCTGTGTACACCACCAGAAAAGTAGTAGCAACTGCACTACGGTTGCACTGTATTGTGTGCTGTGTACATCACCAGAAAAGTAGTAGCAACTGCACTACGATTGCACTGTATTGTGTACTGTGTACATCACCAGAAAAGTAGTAGCAACTGCACTACGGTTGCACTGTATTGTGTGCTGTGTACATCATCAGAAAAGTAGTAGCAACTGCACTATGGTTGCACTGTACTGTGTGCTGTGTACATCACCAGAAAAGTAGTAGCAACTGTACTATGGTTGCACTGTATTGTGTAATGTGTACACCACCAGAAAAGTAGTAGCAACTGCACTACGGTTGCACTGTATTGTGTAATGTGTACACCACAAGAAAAGTAGGAGCAACTGCACTACGGCTGCACTGTATTGTCTACTGTGTACACCACCAGAAAAGTAGCAGCAACTGCACTATGGCTGCACTGTATTGTGTAATGTGTACACCACCAAAAAATTTGTAGCATATATGATGTACGCGATATACTAATTATATCTGTGTATTAATTTGTCTAGTCCCTATAATGTTATTAGTCTGTTAAACCTATGAGCGCATGCTACTGTTAATATCACAATAATACGAGGTTAGCTATGAAGCCAAACACACGGCTAGGAATAATCAAATATTATTTATTTCCCAAGAATCAGGAACGCTAACATAAAGTATTAAAAAGACATTACAATATCACAAAGCTTACAATCAAATCATATAATAGAAGAATATCAAAGATACTTATCACAGGGCCCTCCGTGATGCTTGTAGCCTCGAAAAATGGCCGCCAGACCATGAGGTGACCAGAGACATCTTCTCATGTCAGGGATTCCCAGCAAACAGAGCCTGACTCCTGTGTGTGTGAACTATTCATTCAAACCCACACACCCACTCAAAGCCACCCCCCCTTTGCCTTTCATCCAACAGGTATCCATAGCCACCGTAGTAGTAACCGTCTCCCTTGAAGCTTGTAATTACACATGTCACAGCAGGTGGGCTTGAGCCAAGCCATTGTTATCTTGAGCTTTTGGGTGTGTTTTCCACCCTGGCTACATTACAATCCAGGGAATGCCTTCTGTCCTCAAAGATATTGGGAATGAACCGATGTGATATTACATGAGTTCATATTGAATCCAACATATGCCACTTTGCGACTGAAACCCTTCTTCAGACACGGCTTCTATTGAACAGTCCATAACTGTTTTGTCCCTGACATGCGTTTCCAAACCAGTATCCATAGAACAGTCCTTTAAACGTCTTAACGTGTTGTATTTTTACCACGTGTGCAGAAACAGCTCCTATGGAACAGTCCATTGTGGTCGTACCGTGTTATGCTTCCCAACACGTGCCGCTTTGCCCCTCAGAGACACATCCTTCTTCAGCGACAGCTGTATCTTCTTATGTATCTTTGGTATCTTCCAGACGGATGCAATACAGGCAAGGGGTATCCATTCATTCACCATTCACCAGTACCCATTCAGAGCAACATATCAAACAGCTCTCAAATACTGATCTATTATTTAGATAAGTCTCGAGGAGGGCCTTATTCACCCATATTCTTAACCTACAGTACGCATAGGTCACACTATACCATAATATAAATCAACTTATTAACATACTATATACATATATATATGTGTCCCGTCCATTTACGCACCCCGCTCCCAACCCTATAACCTTTTACTGTACATATGGATCGGGATTAGGCAGGCTTGCTCACAGCGGTATTGCAGGGCTCTGACTTGGCAGCAAGGTCTCTAAGTTGTACACAGAGACCCTACCGTCAATTCGTCCCTCAACTTGCATAGACAATGGGAGACCCTTCTATATAAATATCGAGTCTAATCACACATATAAGTTTGCAAAAATGACAAAAAAAAAAACATACAATTCCATCCCTGTGCCTGGATTTCAGAGACCATGCCCAGGGTAAACCATGCACCTCTACCTATGGTTAGGTTCAAGGAACCTTCCAGTTTTATGACTAACATTACATCGGTATTCTTTAGGACAAAGAAACAAACTTGTCTATGCCCCAAATGACACCCAGGGGCTTCCTTCCCAGCAACGATACCTGAAATAACTTCCCAACATTTTATGTTCACCACCATGATGTATTGACCTGGCCTACAAAGGACATCATGGTCAGCCTTCTGACCGAGGGAAGTATCAACCTGCTTCCATCTCCTCTGATCACATGTGGGTGATTTAGCCTCAAATGCGACAAGATAGAATCCCCAATCAGTAAGCCCATTGATGCCACCAAATATACAGACCAAGTCCGCACTTCTGTATATGGGATCATACAGCCTAACACCTTTCACAATCCAAACTGGTACAGCCCATCCAGGCATTCAACCACCATTTTGGATTAGTGTAAGCGACGTGTTGTGGCAGAGTCTTACTGAGCGGTGATGCTAACTCATCAGGCCACTGCCCTTAAAACAGAGATTGCCCAATCAGCTTGATGCTGGTTGACACTTCCGCCCGCCACTGCGTGTACACCAGAGCCCATGACCGATTTCTATCCTGTACCCTCACACCCTCCACCAACCTCTCAACATGGTTCACCAAATCTGGAGACCCTGGGTATTTTGTGAATGTTATTAAGGATGCCACCAATCTCTCTGAGTAACAAAGTCCCGCTCAAGCTATTGCTGAGAGTTTGTTCCTCAGGATACCGATGTCTACTCCATTACCAACACCCATCCCAGCTCCTATTCCCCCAATATAGTGCTGAATACATGCCTCCTCTTGTGGTTACTCCTCAGAGATAAGCATCCTGAATGAATGAATGATTTGTATAACGCTACAACTGCGAACTGAATCGCCTCAAGGCATGCACCTTATTCTGTGTCCGCACATCTCTGGGAGTAAGTCACTGGTACGATGACAGCACTTGATTCTGCGTATACTCAGCAAATATAGGGTAATAGGTTTTATCAACCACTGTGAGATGTTGCAGCGCCATGTGGTGAAGGCATACTGTACCCTGGTAGTCAGCGTTTGTTCCCTTTATCTATCGGAGCATGCTCCTGTGTGTATACACTGGCATTCCCTGTGCAGGGTTTCAACTTCTCAGGTGAGACCTCAACCAGGCGCATCTCCCCCATACAAGGAAATGTTCACCCCATTGGTGTGTCACCTGACACCCTCTAGTCCGGCCAACAGACACCTTATTATGCATAAGTGCCCGCCTCCTGGGTACCTGCACCATATAAATTCTGTTACGTCAATACATGTCATACATTACACAACTTTCTTATTTCAACTCCTCCCTCCAACAAAAACATATATATTTTACATTTTCATGTTCTGATGGATTGGATGTGTTATGTTCCTTCCCCCAACCTCCAACCCATTGTATGTATATTAATAACACGTTTGCATTCATCAGGAGAGAGTCCAGCAAAAAAATTTTTTCAAGTCTTAATGATGGGCACAGTCTTTCAGATTCAGCACCAGATCGTCCATAGGAAAAGAAAAAGTGTTAACCACTTGCTTACTGGGCACTTAAAACCCTTCCTGCCCAGACCAATTTTTAATTTTTCTTCATAAATTTTGGCCACAATTTATACTGCCACATATCTTTGGTAAAAATAACCCAAATTAGTGGATATTATTTGGTCTTTGTGAAAGTTACAGACTTTACAAACTGTGGTGCGAATTATACAAAATTGATCACTTCTGATGTACTGGTGGCCAATCTCATTTCTTGTGACCCGAACATGCCAGGAAAGTACAAATACCCCCCAAATGACCCCTTTTTTGAAAGTAGACATTCCAAGGTATTTAGTAAGAGGCATGGTGAGCTTTTTGATGTTGTCATTTTTTTCCCACAATTCTTTGCAAAATTAATTATTTTTTTATTTTTTATTTTTTTTCACAAAATTGTCATTGTAATAGGTTATTTCTCTCACATGGAATGTGTATACCACAAATGACACCCCAAAATAAATTCTGCTACTCCTCCTGAATATTACGATACCCCATGTGTGGGACTTTTACACAGCCTGGCCACATAGAGAGGCCCAACATGCAGAGAGCGCCATCACGTGTTCTAGGAGCATAAATTACACATCTAACTTGTTGACTACCTATTACACTTTTGAAGGCCCTGGAGCACCAGGACAATGACACGTGACACTGACGTGGCACTGATGACAGGTGGCACTGATACGTGGCACTGATGACATGTGACACTGATGTGGCACTGGTGACAGATGGCACTAGTATGGGGCACTGATGACACGTGACACTGATGACAGATGGCACTAATACGGGGCACTGATGACATGTGACACTGACAGATGGCACTGATGACAGATGGCACTAATACGTGGCACTATCATGTGGCACTAATACGTGGCACTGATGAGAGATGGCACTAATATGCGGCACTGATGACAGATGGCACTAATATGTGGCACTGATGACACGTGACACTAATATGGCACTGATGACAGATGGCACTGACGTGGCACTGATGACACGTGGCACTGGGGACAGGTGCACTGGGGACACGGATGGGGACAGGTGGATGGGGACAGGTGGATGGGGACAGGTGGATGGGGACAGGTGGATGGGGTGGATGGTGACGGGTGGATGGGGACGGGTGGATGGGGACGGGTGGATGGGGACAGTTGGATGGGGACGGGTGGATGGGGACAGTTGGATGGGGACGGGGGGATGGGGACGGGTGGTTGGGGACGGGTGGATGGGGCCAGGTGGATGGTGACGGGTGGATGGTGACGGGTGGATGGTGACAGGTGGATGGTGGATGGGGTGGATGGGTACAGGTGGATGGGCACAGGTGGATGGGGTGGATGGGGACAGGTGGATGGGGTGGATGGTGACGGGTGGATGGTGACGGGTGGATGGGGACAGGTGGATGGTGACAGGTGGATGGTGACAGGTGGAGACAGGTGGATGGGGACAGGTGGATGGGGTGGATGGTGACGGGTGGATGGTGACGGGTGGATGGGGACAGGTGGATGGTGACAGGTGGATGGGGTGGATGGGGACAGGTGGATGGGGACAGGTGGATGGGGTGGATGGGGACAGGTGGATGGTGACGGGTGGATGGTGACGGGTGGATGGGGACAGGTGGATGGTGACAGGTGGATGGGGACAGGTGGAGACAAGTGGATGGTGACAGGTGGATGGTGACAGGCGGATGGTGACAGGCGGATGGTGACAGGCGGATGGTGACAGGTGGATGGTGGCAGGTGGATGGTGACAGGTGGATGGTGACAGGTGGAGACAAGTGGATGGTGACAGGCGGATGGTGACAGGCGGATGGTGACAGGCGGATGGTGACAGGCGGATGGTGACAGGTGGATGGTGACAGGTGGATGGTGACAGGTGGAGACAAGTGGATGGTGACAGGCGGATGGTGACAGGCGGATGGTGACAGGCGGATGGTGACAGGCGGATGGTGACAGGTGGAGACAAGTGGATGGTGACAGGCGGATGGTGACAGGCGGATGGTGACAGGCGGATGGTGACAGGTGGATGGTGACAGGTGGAGACAAGTGGATGGTGACAGGTGGATGGTGACAGGCGGATGGTGACAGGCGGATGGTGACAGGCGGATGGTGACAGGCGGATGGTGACAGGCGGATGGTGACAGGTGGATGGGGACAGGTGGATGGTGACAGGCGGATGGTGACAGGCGGATGGTGACAGGTGGATGGTGACAGGTGGATGGGGACAGGTGGATGGCGGCAGGTGAATGGGGACACAGATCGCACATTTAGTTTTTTTTTTTTTTTTTTCTTACTTACGGCGCTGCAGCCGTTGTTCTCTCTCTCCCCACACGCTGTCTGTGTGAGGAGAGAGAGCGGCGCTGACAGATGATCTCATATGTTTCCATATGAGATCATCTCTCATTGGACACGCCGATCTCACTGTAAACGGCCGCTGTAATTGGCCGTTTACAGCGATCTGTGACCGGCCGTGTCCGACGGACACGGCCAGCACAGAACTTCCCCGATGCGCGCTCTCAGGAGCGCGCATTAGGGAAGTAAACAACAGGACGTCCAGGGACGTCCTCCCTGCAGGGAGCGTCCGCGCTGCAGCCGTCTTTCGGCTATAGCGCGGGCGCGAAGAGGTTAAAGTGAATCTTTTTGTTTGTCCCGTTTCTCCTGATATTTAGTGGAATAAATTTGGGGCGTGGTATGGCACAGACAAACTGCCAACCAGATGATCATCTGTCATCCATTTTCCAGAACCTTTCCAATCTCGCTCCACCAGGATTCTGGAATTGAAAAACAAGAGCAGAATCAAATTCTTATCCATAATGTCTGCTTGCTTATTATATTTACTCCTATTTCCCTCCTTGGAACCCAGGAACTTAGTATTCCTGGCTTCTGCAACTTGATCAAACTATCAAAACAACCCTGACCTCTTTAGGCAGAACCCACTCTAAAATGGATCCCCATGGTATGGTCAAAACATTCAAAACAGACGTCAATGTTGTTTCTCAAAAATTCTAAAATTAAAATACAAAAAAAAAAAAACATGCATTTATCTTTATCTTTAAGATGTATGCACTAATCCCTTTTCAGGTGTACAAAGCCTAAACCTTTTGGAGCTTTTTACACCTGAACAAAACAACAATAAAATAGCTGACTAAGCCAATACCCAAAAACAAAAAAAAAATATTTTTTTTTTTTTTCCAAAAAAAAAACAAAAATTTTAAAAATAAAAATTAAAAGTCTGGCCATTATCACCCAAGAACAACATGACAAGACAACCACCATACAACAATGACAAACACTCAACTTTTAATTAAAGACATCCATGGATTTTCTCCTGAGAAGAGTACATGTTTCTTTTTTCCTGAAAGACAATAAGTTAATGGGAAAACAACACAAACAAAACATTTGTAACTTCATCACAACATTTGCTACCTCATCTGTAACTCTTTAGTTTTGTCAGATTATTGTTTAAATGTTTTCATTGTTTGCAAACAATTACTAATTAATGAGCTCATGGTACCATGTGATAATCGATTATGCATTTACAATAACCTAACCCCCGTGTTGGTCTCACTTTGACGGACCTGCAAGCAAAACACAAATGTTTAGTATCCAAACCTGTTCTGTTCCCTGATTTCTGGAAAAATAACACAAAGACAATTATTAAACACGATTATCATGACAATTGACTTTAAGTGCCCCAAGCCTCTTCCCATTAATTGTACTGCTAGGGGAACACCTACAAGCCAGAGTTGTAGTATAAACAACTAAAAAAAAAAAAAAATTACAAACATTAAAACTAAAACAAAAATTAAATAAAAAAAATTGAAAAATGAAAAATTGAAAAAAAAAATTTATAAAAAAAACAAAATATGAAAAAAAAAATTCATAATAAAAAAAATAATAATAATAAAAACATTAAAAATTAAAAATTAATAATAAAAAAAAAAATTGAAAAAAATTAATGAAAAAAATAAAAAAAATTAATAATAAAGAAACTTAAAAAACTAATAAAAATTCATTAAATTAATAAAACATTAAACCTTATAAAAAAAATTACAAAAATACTTAAAACCTTATTCATAGGAAGGAAACTTTGATCAGAGTATTTTTAACATACTTGCAGCTGACTAAGTGCTGCTAGCATTGCTTCCCCCAGTGCTATGTTTGAATAACCATGCGGCTACCTCCATTTTGATTTTATGCAACTGTCCTACATATTGCTTTTCAGTTTGTAGACTCCGTAATTGGGTGTTAATGGGGAATTGGGTTTGCTTACTATGGGCTCCATGCTTTGGATTGCTACCCCACCTGGCCGAATAACATTCATAATGCCTTGGGGTCGTTTTCGGGTATGATCTTTTTTTGATATCGTTATTCGCCCAACAATACTTTGCGATGTGACCTCCCCTTTTACACAAACAACATTTTAGCTCTGGCTTCCCTGCATAGGCCCTTTTTTTAACACCTTGTGCTGGAAATTCACATTGCTGGATAATATTACTGTGATTGGAATTAACAGACTTTACACTTTCATCGTCTGAGGAGTCATCAGAAGTTTCCATTTCAACTCCTGAATCAATTTCAAGCGCAGTTATCACGATTGTATTTACGTCTCCAGCATCGATTCCCATCATAGTAATATGATTTGCAGCAACAATAGTATACGGGTCTTCTTTATGTTCCACTTCTACTTCTGTACACTGAGCATGTGCGGAGGGTAGCTCCACCATTGCATCTTCGGCTATTGTATGTTTGGAGGATAAATCCCTTATGGCTGCCTGTGCACCCTGTAATTCCTCCTTAAGCAGTGCGATAACCTGCAAGTTTTCAGCCTCCCTCCTATTCAAAAAAACGATGCAACCTTCTCTTAACTCACACGTTTTCCCTAATTCATGTAATCTCTGTTCCAATTCGCCTTTTTCCGTCACTAATTGTTCAATCTGCCTATGCGCTTGTGCATCTGCATTTTCAACCCTAATTAATATATCTTTTGTTATATTTTGAAGCTGCTGCATGAATTGCTTCCTTTCACCTATCCATTCTGATTCTTTCTGTTCAGAAATATGCTTCATCTTAAGAAGCATGCCTATCAAATTTGCTACCCTCTGTTTTCTGCCTTTTTTTGATTTATTACTTATAAGGCTGTTATGTGTATTACATTGTGTCAAAAGTTCATTAAATTGTTGTGTCAACCCACCTTCTTGTGTAGATTGGAATCTAATAGCCCCATGTTTAGCCATGAATAGCTCGATGGCCTCCATTAATATGCTAATTTGCAACTAGCTACACTGAACAGTTGTTAAGACAATACACACACAGATGAACAAACAGATAAGCAACCCCCCACAGAGACTCAGATAAAAGCTGTTCAAAGTCTAGTTTTTCACCTGTAGTTCCACACAGAAGACCATCAAACAAAACAAAACAAAAAATACAAAAAATCTGTTTAAACTACGAACTTTTCCAGAAAAGACACTCTTAATGCTGTCTTCTCTTAAATTGCAGGCCACAGTGAACTCCTATTGGAACCGAGAGCTATTTCACACTCACATGGGTAACAAAAACTAAAAATATAAAAAAAATTAAAATAATTCCCACTTTTTCCTCAGCGCTGTGTGGTTTGTCCTGTCAATTTATCGATTATATAATATAACCCAAGGGGTGATCATCCCCTTTTACTCGCCAGTCACAATGACCGGTTACAAGTATTCTAACACTTTGCATTAGCAATACAACATTTAACATATATATACATATACATATCTCGGATAATAAAAAAAGGTCTCACCAGATTTGTCGCGCGTCCGCTATCTGATGAAATATTTCACAAAATTTTTATGATCATCCAAGCGTGGTTTTAGAATTTGCGAGCCAGCGCCAATCTTGTCCACACGAGAGACGATTTTCAGTTCTGGGTGTCTTTGATTACCAGGACTCAAAACAAAAATACATTAGTCTGTGGATTCTGTGTAAAATACATTCTACACGCCTTGGTGGGGTGCCATATGATGTATGCGATATACTAATTATATCTGTGTATTAATTTGTCTAGTCCCTATAATGTTATTAGTCTGTTAAACCTATGAGCGCATGCTACTGTTAATATCACAATAATACGAGGTTAGAAATGAAGCCAAACACACTGCTAGGAATAATCAAATATTATTTATTTCCCAAGAATCAGGAACGCTAACATAAAGTATTAAAAAGACATTACAATATCACAAAGCTTACAATCAAATCATATAATACAAGAATATCAAAGATACTTATCACAGGGCCCTCCGTGATGCTTGCAGCCTCGAAAAATGGCCGCCAGACCATGAGGTGACCAGAGACATCTTCTCATGTCAGGGATTCCCAGCAAACAGAGCCTGACTCCTGTGTGTGCGAACTATTCATTCAAACCCACACACCCACTCAAAGCCACCCCCCCTTTGCCTTTCATCCAACAGGTATCCATAGCCACCGTAGTAGTAACCGTCTCCCTTGAAGCTTGTAATTACACATGTCACAGCAGGTGGGCTCGAGCCAAGCCATTGTTATCTTGAGCTTTTGGGTGTGTTTTCCACCCTGGCTACATTCCAATCCAGGGAATGCCTTCTGTCCTCAAAGATATTGGGAATGAACCGATGTGATATTACATGAGTTCATATTGAATCCAACAATATATATATATATATATATATATGTAAATATATCAAATACACCACCTGAAGTAGATTAGAAATTGTACACCATGGAATGCACTGCAGACTGTAGATATAGGCTACACTGACTGGATGCTGCAGAGTATATATATACTCAACCCGAACATCAAGCTCATCCCTAATGATGAGTGGTGTGTAAAACAGTATTTTTCCTAATGAAAGCAATTAGTAACAATGCGTTCTCATAAACTTTTAGTATGTAGTGATCTGCTGCCCTTTACTGTTTGTAATTGTGAGTACCTTTTAATGTTCACAGTTATTTATGTATTAGCCCTTCCTGTCTCTGTGAGACTGGCTTTGAAACCCCAAAAGGAAGTGGATAGAGAGAAAGTCTCAACCACATGCCCTGTTGCTAACTCCAGGCCAGAAGGGACTAGTATTACTATGTTATAAAAGTTTAACTGGAGCTGCCCATAGTTTCTTGAGTATGTATCTGAATCGTTTTGACAGACAGAGTATCTCTGTCTTATTGTTATTATCTCACATGCACATTGCCAGATTTCTAGGTCTGTGGTACTGTGTGTGGTGATCGCCTTACAACATATTAGTCGGTGAACCTGTTTATTTTAATAGAGTTTAAATGCAGCTGCTTTTATTTTAGTTAACCCTGCCCTTTCTAGTCTGGGATTCTATAGCTAGTTTTAGCTTAGGGCTCAATAACCAGCATAGGCATCCAATGGCCCAATCTGGTAGTTAGAGGCCCAGTTGCATGACAGATTAGAAACTACTAGAGACTAAGCCCCCGTACACGCGGTCGGAAATTCTGACCACAAAATCCGTCAGATTTTTTCAGATGGATTTTGTCCGACACTGGTGTTGCATACACACAGTCGGACAAAGTTGTAGGAAAATCTGATCATTCTGAACGCGGTGACGTTCGTTGCGTACGACGGAACTACTTAGAGGCTAGTAGCCAATAGCTTTGGTCTCATAATTTGATCTGAGCATGCATGGCACTTTGTCTGTCGGAATTCTCTACACACGATCGGAAAAAGTCAGATCGGACTTTGTTGTCGGAAAATTTGAGAGCAGGATCTCAAATTTTTTCCGTCGGAAATTCTGACGGAAAAAGTCAGATGGAGCCCACACACGGCCGGATTTTCCGACAACATGGTCCGATCGGACATTTTCCGTTGGAATTTCCGACTGTGTGTACGAGGCATAAGAGGCAAAATAGATATGTGACTCTGAATTTCAGTGGCACACCACAGTTTCTGTCAGTGAGAAGCTACATTCCAGGCTGGTTGAACAACTGTTGGAGGATCTCCCCATCACCGCCGATCTCTGAGACAAATTCAGCTGCCCTGACCTTTATCTGGGGGTACATATATACAGTAGAGCTCAAAAGTTTGCACACACTGGCAGAAATTGAGAAATGTTGGCATTAATATTGACATTATGACTGATCATGCCAAAAAACTGTCTTTTATTTAAGGATAGTGATCACATGGAACCATTTATTATCACATCTTTTTTTGGATCCTTTTTAAATCACAATGATAACAGAAGTCACCCAAATGCTCCTAATAAATAGATTACATACCCTGGAATGTTTGGCCTTGGTACAGACACAGAAGGTGGCACACACAGGTTAAAATGACAATTAAAGATTAATTTCTCACATTTGTGGCTTTTTAAATCACAAATAGTGTCTGTGTATAAATTGTCAATGAGTTTGTTAGCTCTCACATGGATGCACTAAGCAGGCTAGACACTGAGCCATGAGGAGGTAGAAAGACCTGCTTAACAAAGTAATGGAACTTTATAAAGATAGAAAAGGATATAAAAAAATACCCAAAGCCTTGAATATGCCAGTCAGTACTGTTAATCCCTTATTAAGTGGAAAATTCAGGGCACTTTTGATACCAAGCCAAGGTCAGGTAGACCAAGAAAGATTTCAGCCACAACTGCCACACGAATTGTTCAGGATACATAGAAAAACCCACAAGTAACCTCAGGAGAAATACAGACTGCTTTGAGCGCAACTGTACCCGGGTGTATGCATACCTCCCAACTGTCCCTGATTTGGAGCAATGTCTCTCTGTCCCTCTTTCCTCCTCATTTGTCCCTCATTTTGGTCTGATCTATATAGCTGTTTATAAAATGCACTTTTTATCTTTCAAAAAGTGTTTCCCAGTGCTAAACCTTTCATCAAATTTTTTAATTGCTGCATTTGTAAATTTTAAAAGCCAATATAAAGGAATAGTAGTGGTAAAAAAAAGCCCTTGTGGATTTAATTAACCTTTTTTTGGGGTTAATTCTCCTTTAAGGGGGTGTGGCAGGAGGCGTGTCCTTTGCCTACATATGTTTGGTAGTAGGTGTCCCTCATTCCCATCTCAAAATGTTGGGAGGTATGTGTATGTGCACAGTTCCACCAGGATGCTTGTTGGGCCCTTTGCTAATAATAGCTCTTTGTACATTGGATGTATCTACTATTATTCATTTTTGTATATAAAGCTTGTATTATTTCCATACTTGCGTGCATCTATATACTTTGATTAATGTTATATGCGGGTTGCAGTAGTTCCTGTGCTCTCATATACTTTGGTTAGAGTACTGGCTGATTCCCCAGGAAGGGAATCCCCTCTGAGGCCCGGTCCTGGGTGGAGGCGCTGCCAACTTTATTGCCAGACTTAGTAAAGGTTCCTACGGGTTTAGTGCTATATCCTGCTTGGGGACGGCACAGTCTTCTTGCATCACAATTGCACACATAGGCAAGCAGCCGTTCAGCCGGGGAATTTTGAGTGCTTTTATGGTGACCAAGGGTCGGGGTTAGGAAGAAAAACTGGATCTGGATTGTACTGTGCATACCTCCCAACTTTGGGAGATGGGAAAAAGGGACATATGGGACAATAAAAAACAATATTTTTTACTTTCTGCTATAAAACATTCCCAATAAATAAAATGTAAAAAAACTAATTTCTTCATCAGTTTATGCCAATTTGTATTCTGCTACATATTTTTGGTAAACAAAAATCCCAATAAGCGTATATTAATTGGTTTGCGTAAACGTTATCACGTCTACAAACTATGGGATAGATTTATGGCATTTTTATTTTATTTATTTTTTTACTAGTAATGGTGGCGATCAGCGATTTTTAGCGGGACTGTGACATTGCGGCGGACGAATTGGACACTAAGTGACACTTTTTGGGGACCAGTGACACCAATACAGTGATCAGTGCTAAAAAAAATGCACGGTCACAGTATAAATGACACTGGCAGGGAAGACACCAGGGGCGATCAAAGGG